>VMDO01002097.1:6035-179010 GCA_007922755.1 Pedetes capensis
CTGGGGTTTGAACCCAGGGCCTGGCGCTTGCATGCTCTGCAAGTGCTGGACCACTGAGCTGCGCCCCCAGTCCATTTTTTTTTTTTTTTTTTTTGAGACAGGGTCTCTTTAAATTACGCAGACTGCATCTGGTCTCCAACTTGTGATCCTCCTGCCCCCTCCTCCCGAGCCACTGGGATTACAGGTGTGCGCCACAGCGCCCGGCTGGAACCCCTATTTTGAGGCTGGTTGTGCGGAAAGGTTCTCGGTGAGGAGGGGATTCCATTCTCCTTGCTAGTCACCCAGGAGGCCTGACAATTAGACAATTAAAACGACCGCCACCCCCACTCCAAATCCCTCTGGCCACCGACCTCCAGCAGCTGGTTGGCAGAGAGAACGAGAGCATCAAGAGGTTATGGTTTCCGGCCTCGGCCCAGCGAGTAGGGATGGAGTGACAGAATTTAGCCTAGGTTGGGGCTCCTAGAGACGGTCGGTCTCAGCAGGTGGGTTCCAGTCTGCAGGTCTGTTTCCAGGAATTGAAGCCCTTGTTGCCTGGACAGATGGACCCATAGCACATGCGCGCGTGCACACACACACACACACACACACACACACACACACACACACACGCATTCATGAGGACACCGCACGTGAGGGCACAGATGCATTCACGCATGCGCACGTCTGTACGCACACGCCCCCAATGCGGGAGGAGCTTAGGGCGCCCGCGGTTCATCGTCCCCCTTTGGTGACTGCTCACTGACTCATCGCAGAGCTCTGCCTGCCCATCAAGCCTCACTGTCACTGGTTTATAATTAGACTTCGGAAGGATTTTAGCAGAATGGTGTTTTTTAAAAAGCATCCGATCCTGTCAGATCTCGGAAGCTAAGGAGGGTCGGGCCTGGTTAGTACCTGGATGGGAGACCGCCTGGAAACAGCAGGTGCTGTAGGCTTGGGAGAAGATCTGGCAACTCCCTCCCAAAAATCAATCAGCCACTGAAAACCCTATGAACAGCAGAGAAGCACTGACAGTGGTGTTTCACCTGTTGTATGCAGGGTCGCTACGAATTGGATACTGACTCGACAGCACCTAACAAAAACAACAACTTTCTTTTATGCCTATAGCCATAGCCCCGTGGCATACGAGCCTGTCAGATCTCAGAAGCTAAGCAGGGTCAGGCCTGGTTAGTAGGTGGATGGGAGACCGCCTGGGAATACCAAGTGCTGCAGGCTTGGGAGACGGACCCGGCAACCCACTCCCAAAAATCAATCCGCCATTGAAAACCCTATGAACAGCAGAGAAGCACTGACGATAGTGTTTCACTTGTTGTACGCAGGGTCGCTATGAATCGGATACGGACTGGATGGCACCTAACAACAACACAACTTTCTTTTACAGTTAAAAGAACCAAAGTATGCATTACTCTAAGAACATATAATTTAAGAACGCCTAGATACATAAAATAGACCAATTAAGGATGTTTGTTCACACTACAGAATGACAGGTCTAGTTTTGAACTTCAGACCTCTGGACTTGGATTTAATGTGGTCCTGTACTTCAGCGCACGGCCACTTTGTAAGGCCAGATGGATTCTTGTAGCCTTCATCACAGAGGGACAGACTTCACTGTTCGGCAGGGCCTCTGCTGCTCCAGTCTCTCAGGAAGCCCCTCGTCTGTGGGCTGTGTGGCCAGAGACCCAGCACGCGCAGCACCTGTCCTTGGAGTCTTGGTTTGACAGCATGGTCCGTCCCATTGCTGACGGTTCACGCTGAGTCTTTGACAGCCCTTGCCCTGAGGGAGGCCACGTAGTCGGGGGAAACCCAGAGTTGCCATGATTTACCCTACACTGGTAGAGGTGGCCAGGTCAAGAGATGGTCCAGGGGAAATTGCGTTCAGAAGCAGGGAGGAAGAAGCCAACCGCCCAAGGAGGAAAGCCTGGGGTTGGACCACCTAACGGGATCTCATCCCACGCACTGTTCATTTCTCCCTTTATGGGGACCGCCACCCACGATGCGTCCTAGCCCACCCTTCATGCTCCCAGGTCTCCTGGCCGTTTCAGCCAACCTAACCACTCTGTTGAAGAGATGCCTTTTTTTCCCTTCCTTCCTTTCTTTGTTTCTTTTTATTCCTTTTCTTTTTTTCTTTTCTTTTTTTTTTTTTTTGCGGTACTGGGAGTTGAACCCAGGTCCTCGTGCCTGCATGCTCTGCAAGTGCTGGACCACTGAGCTGCACCCCCAGCCCATTTTTTTACTTTTTGAGACAGGGCCTCGCTAAGTTACGCAGACTGCCTCTGGTCTCGAACTTGTGATCCTCCTGCCTCCACCTCCCAAGCTGCTGGGATGACACGCATGTGCCACCACGCCCCGCCATTTTTCTTCCTGGTACTTCCTGCTCCTATCTCCGTCCAGCTCCTCTGTTGTGAGCGCCTCGATGTTCTCCCGCTGAAAGGACAAGGCCAGTGGCCACCAATGGCTGGTGCAGAATCATCCAAGGCCCTGCCCACCTGCTAGGCTCTGTCTCCCTGCAAAGCTCTCTTTCCAGGCAGCTGACGTGTGTGAGTCTGAGTCGGGCCCCGCGTTGAAGCTCTGATCCTTCTTAGGTGCACAGCCAACCCCTGCCAAAGCCTTGCAAAGCCCTTCCAGTCGTTTGTATCCCCTCGGGGGTCAGAACAACCCTGTGACAATTCCAGGCCCCGGGAGGAGGGAACAGTCCTTTCTTGGAATGTTCCTAGGTTTTGTAACAGGAGAGACTTTCAAATAGCGTTACGTTTTTTGTTTGCTTATTTACCTTCGCCTTTCAGAGACGAAATACTACCAAGTTAAACATGTTGCTGGCCTCTCCTCCAGAAGGATTGTGGAGGCAGAACTGTGGTTTAAGAAAAGGCCAGTAAAATCCCTACAAAGCTAGGGCCCTCCGTCTACCCTCCCCTCCCATCTAACACCATCGAATGATCTTGTAATCTCTCAGCCTCACTGTTCCCGTCTCGGCAATGGGAACATCTCACAGTCAGGAAGGAGGTGGTATATTTAGAAGTTTTCTGTAAAATCTGCAATGCAGCTGGCTGCATGCAATTGAATTTTTCTGAGATTTCCTCTTCTGATTGGGTAACAGACTGAATTGCATTCAAGAGACGACTGGGGAAGAGTCACCTCCTCGAAGTAGAGTCGGCCTTAATGATGTGAATGGAGTAAAGGCCCTGGGACCTCCTTTTAAGGATGTCACCTGACTCAAAATGAGAAGAAACAAGGTGACTGCAACATTGGTCTCAGACATAAAAAGATTGTGTGCATAGCACAGTGTCCGGTAGTGTTTTGTTCTGTTGTACATAGTGTTGCTATGAGTTGGATCTGACTTGACGTCACCTAACCACACTGGGTAACAGTCCTAAAAATAAGTTATCAAAATGGATGAGGTGTGAGTTTACAACATCATAGGAACATGACTATTTCTCACAGAGATGGAAAGCAAGTTATATGCTGAATTCATAGCTCCTTACAACGAAGAGCCATTTGTGGGGTGGTGGTCCCTCACGGCTCAGCTGTCCCCAGTGATCAGCCTTTGTGGGCTGTCTAGGTGTGTGGGGCTGGTCCGGGTGTCTGTGAGGCCACCGAGAGGCATGGCTCCATGGTGGATGGGCAGCTTGATGGGTGTGGCTTGCTCTCACTTGGCTTCATACATTCTCTTCAGTGGTACCATGTTTTCTGTAGAACCTGGGAAATGGAAAAGCTGATAAATCAATGTGGATGGTCTCCCCAAAGCAAGAGCCCTTTGCCCACCTACGCTGGTCCCTTCTTCTCCCCACTAGATGGTCCTTCCTCCTGTCCTCTGAAGCCAGGTGGCCTCACCCCACCCTGGGCTGAGCTGGACTTGAGATGTTAGAACTTGAAGTGCCAGCTGAGTTGACCTCTGGGGCCTGACACAGACCAAGCCTTGAGGTTTCATTCAAACCCAGTGCAGCCTTTGGGTGTCACTTCACTGCCACCTGTCAAATGGTGGCCTTCTGGGGTCAGAGATGCAAAGCGTGAAATGACTCTGCTGGTCTCAGCCCTGGTTTCCAGGAGAGCTGCCTCCACTCTCAGTTGTATTTTCTAATGTGCTCAAGAACGTCCAGGCTGGGATTTAGCTCAGCTGGTATAGCGCTGCTCTGCAGTCTCTGAGGTCCCAAGTTCGATTCCCAGCACCACAAAAACAGGAGGAGGACGTGGCAATCCACTCCCAAGGCAATCCCGAAACAATCAGCCATTGAAAACCCTATGATGATTGCTATGAGTTAGACAGGACTCGACCGCACCTAACAACAACAAAGAACATCCAGCCTGCAGCCGTAGCCCAGTGGCATCCGATCCTGTCAGATCTTGGAGGCTAAGCACGGTCGGGCCTGGTTAGTCCTTGCATGGGAAACTGCCTGGGAACACCCGGCGCTGTAGGCTTGGGAGACGGACCAGGCAACTCACTCCCAAAAATCAGTCCTCCATTGAGAACCCTATGAATAGCAGAGAAGCACTGACAATAGTGTTTTTGCCTGTTGTTTGTAGGGTCGCTGTGAGTTGGCCACCGACTCGATGGCACCCAACAACAACAACAAAAGAACATCTATGGGAGCAGGGATTCGGCTCTGTCCTGTGACTTTCTGTCTTGTTATGGAAGTACCACAGCTGAAGAGCTCATTGTCCTTCATCAAAGTAACACACCTCACTCTTGATACCCCCACACCCCATTTTCTGTTCGTGGAAACAGTGGTGTGTGGGGGTACAGGTGCCCTTTCCTCGTGGACTTCAGGGGTTGAAAAGAACTCTGGCACCCCTCCATGTGCAGTAAAGGGGCTTCGTGAGTGGGCTGCCAGGTCTTTCTCCCATTTTTGCTGTGCTGGGGATCGAACCCAGGGCCCCAGCATGCACAAATGCTCTACCAACTGAGCTAAACAGCTATCAACTAAACAGTGGGGTCGGAGGGTGGAGATGAAATTCCTGCTGCCGGAGCCCCGAGACCATGCTGGACACCTGTGAGCCCAGAGCCAGGTCCCTGTGACCGACCACCTCGTTCGTGCCTCTGTTGCCAAATAAGCACCGCTGCGCCCATCCCGTCTGAGCGGATCCCCGGCAGTGTGGACATCGCGTCTTCTGACCAGCCAGCTCACAGGCCTCGGACGACTGTCTAGTCCAATGGCCGAGCCACTTTGCTGGCTGAAGGAGAAACGGTGGTGACTGTCGAGTGGCTGTGTCACTACGCTGTGGTGCCTTGCTTCGAGTGTCACCAGAGCCCGCCTCTTGTCTCCCTCCTGTTTGGCCCTTGTGGGGCAGCCTTCCTGAACGCACTCCAAATAAAGGAATGTAAGGAATTATCTGGACACCCCTGAGGTGGACCAGGATGGTGCCAGGGCTGAGGCCTACTAGGTCTGGGCTGAGGTCTGGCCCCTCCTCAGATCCTGCCCTGTTTCTGCCACATCTGGTTCCCCTTAACCCAGGAATCTAGACTGGGACTTATTTGACTCCCTAGAAGCTAATCTATCTAAGTCCCAGTTCACCTTTCACCTGTGACCTATTACCTCACCTTATTACCTATTACCTATTATTTCATCTTGGGCTGGGATTTAGCTCAGTTGGTAGAGCGCTGCACTGCACGGTCTGAGGTCCCGAGTTCAATTCCCAGCACCGCAAAAATGGGAGAAGGGCCTGGCAATCCCGAAACAGTCAGCCATTGAAAAGCCTGTGAGGGTCGCTATGAGTCAGATACCGACTCGACGGCACCTAACAACAACATTATTTCACCTTAACCTATTACCTCTCCCATCACGTGATTTAAGATGGCCCTCAAACAGCCAAGTTCTAGTGTGGCCTTTTTTAGCCTGATTGGCCACCCAGAGCTATCCAATTAGTTACAAGTGATTGGTCCAGCCTGCACCTAACCCCCCCATCCTAAGGGCACTTTTTCAAGACCTCACACAGACAGCGGCTCCTGCCACGAGCTGCTCTCTGATTGGTTGCACCCTGGTCCACACCCCCACCTAGGGTGTATGTAAGCACACTACCAACTACCCCAAGCATCTAGCCCTTTCTTTTCTTTCTTTCCAATCGCCTTGACTCCGGTTGTTACTTCCTACACCTGACTTCACCACCTCGATGGTCCAGACCTTCAATCAAGCCACAGAGAGGCAAGACTCTGAGGTCAAGAAAGATCTCGCTCGAGCAAGCTAAGAAGAGCTCTCAATCCCCCCGTGCCAGGGAGGAGGCGAGAGAAGACGACAACCGGCGAGAGGCAACATCACCGGACCTTCGGCGCGGCCAGGGAGGACATCAGAGCTGTTTGTTGCTCTGATGCAGAGCTGTTACTCCATTGTAGCAGCAGTAACCCGTGCTGTCGGCTAGAAAGCATTAGGCTCTCCTGCAAAGGAGCAGCTTCATAAAGTTCCTGTTTCTCTTATATAAGAAGGCTCCCGAAGTCCTTCTTGGCATCACCCACCAGCTCTTGCCCACCCCCGAGGGTCCTTGAGTGTACCGGTGTTGTGGTGAAGCTCCGTGGTCTTCTGCTGGGCTGGAGCGGACCCCAACAAAGGAGGAGGACTCACAACTGCTCCTCACACCAGAGGCCACAGAAAGGTGGACAAGGAAGCCTCGGTTTATCTTGTCCTGCTTTGTTGTTGTTAGGTGCTGTCGAGTCGGTATCTGACTCATAGCGACCCTGTGTACAACAGGGGAAACACTATTGTCAGTGCTTCTCTGCTGTTCATAGGGTTTTCAATGGCAGATTGATTTTTGGGAGGGGGTTGCCACGTCCTTCTCTCAAACCTACAGCTTCTGGTGTTCCCAGGCGGTCTCCCATCCAGGTACTAACCAGGCCTGACCCTGCTTAGCTTCCGAGATCTGACGGGATCGGATGCCACAGGGCTATAGCTGCAGGCTGTCTTGCTTAGCAAACTTGTTAACTAATGGGACGGAGAAAGAGATTGGCCTCAGAGTTCCCAGGTATGAGAGGTGAAATGTGTGTTTGGGGCTGGGGTGGAAGAGAGAGATGGAGAGAGAGGAGAGAGAGAGGCTCTACTGGAAGGGTGGACGTGGCTGTAGAATTGGCCACAGACGTGCCAGCCCAGTGGGCCACTTGGGAAACTGCAACTTGGTCCATGCTGAGTGTATGAGGGGTGAGAGATCAGAGGCCCCCCAGCCTCCCTGTACCCCCTGGGCAGTACTGTCCAGCCAGACCCTTCGTTGTCATTTTCTGTGTCCAAGTATTGACATTATGGGTGGTAATCCTCTTGCCATTTGCTCACGTTTTCCTAAAGGTGTGCACTGAACTAGAATAAAAGAATAACCCGAGCTATTTCAAGATGTTTCTTTGCCTCTTGATTTTTTTTTTTTTTTTTTTTTTTTTTTTTTTTTTTTTTTTTTTTTTTTTTTTTTTTTTTTTTTTTTTTTTTTTTTTTTTTTTTTTTTTTTTGGTACTGGGGGTTGAACCCAGGGCTTCACACCTGCATGCTCTACAAGTGCTGGACCACTGAGCTGTGCCCCCAGCCCATTTTTTCACTTTTTGAGACAGGGTCTCACTAAGTTACACAGACTGCCTCTGGTCTTGAACTTGCGATCCTCCTGCCTCTGCCTCCTGAGCGGCTGGGATGACAGGTGTGCGCTACTGCGCCTGGCCACCTCTTGATTTTTAAGTTGTCCCCAGGCTGAAGTGTAGAGGCCTGCTCAGGTCACCGGATTCCCTTTCCCCTGTAGCCTTGGGTTCGCCCACATTTGGAGCCAAGAAGAAGGAGAAGATAGTTTATGGGGGTGCCTAGGGCCTAAGAGTACTGAGAGTGGGGCCTATGTGGCCTCTATTAGGATCTTTCAATGATTTTTATTTTATTTTATTTTATTATTTTATTTTGCAGCTCATAAATGACTCACGGGTCCCCCAAAAGAATGTTGTTTGAAGAACAATTTTGAGTCATTTGGTGGTGGCTCAGAAGGCAGGCAGGGCTCTCTAGTGAATACTTTGACATTTTTGGCAAGGTCAAGCTAAGGAAAGAAGCATTTGTTATACTGAATGTGATATTGGAATGTTGCAAGATGAAACAGGTAAGGAAAATGTTTCTTGTTTTTAAAAACTGTGCAGTGGCAATGAGAAAATAGGATTGTGGCCAGAGAGACAGAGAACGCAGGTAATGGAAACTTATGGGGCTAGGATTTAGCTCAGTTGGTAGGGCCCCGCTCTGCAGTCTCTGACTTCCAAGGTTTGATTCCCAGCACCGCAAAATGGGAGAAGGACGTGGCAACCCACTCCCGAGGCAATCCCGAAACAGCCATTGAAAACCCTGTGAGGGTCACTATGCGTCGGACATGACTCGACGGCACCTGACAACAACAACAAGGGTGAGTGGGTGAGGTACATCCTAACCAAGTTCCACAAAGTCGCCAAGGGATGCCACCACACACACACTCCAGTACAATGAAAATGCAAAACCACGTTTCCCAGCGCACTTCAGTTTGCAAAGCCTCCATAAACACGGTGGCATTCCCAAGGCCGTGGTTATGTGTCAGTAATCAACGAGGACCTTGTGATAGCCATGAGGTCGCTGCCATCTTGCCTCGTGGCCCCTGCTTGTGAGTGGGGGTTGTAGGCCACCACAGGGACTTTGCACTGACAACATTGGGGGCCTCGCTCCATCTAGGAGAAGCAGGAAATTCCAGCTGGTCAGAGAATTGGCACCTTAAAGGTTTTGGGGTGATGATAAGTGGAGGTGAGGGTGATGGGGAAAGGATTGTCTGCCTCAAGTCATTCAGCTAAGAACTGCGGGATGGGCTACTTGGTGGGTTTTCAACCCTGCTGCCTACTGGAATCATGGGGGAGCTTTGAAACCTTCAGTGCACAGGCTACACCTCTGGACCAAGGGGCTCATATTCTTTGGGGCTGGGCTCAGATATTGATTCTTCTGACTTCTGAGGTCATATTGGACTATTGTTGTTGCGATGTTAGGTGCCGTCAAGTCTGTATCTGACTCATAGCAACCCTGTGTACAACAGGCGAAACACTATCGTCAGTGCTTCTCTGTGGTTCATAGGGTTTTCAATGTTGAATTGATTTTTGAGAGTGGGTTGCTGGGTCCTTCTCCAAGCCTATAGCACCTGGTGTTCCCAGGTGGTCTCCCATCCACGTATTAACCAGGCCTGACCCTTCTTAGCTTCTGAGATCTGATGGGATTGGATGCCACAGGGCTACGGCTGCAGCTATATTGGACTATGGTAGGTCTTAAATCCAATATGACTCTCTTCATAGCAAGAGAACATGCACAGACTTGTGCAGGTGAAGAGGTCTTGCAAAGCTCAAGTAAGAGACTAGAGGGGGCTGGGCTTTAGCTCAGCTGCTAGAGTGTTTCTCTATGCATTCTGAGGCCCTGGGCTGGACCCCCAGCACAGCAAAAATGGGAGAAGGACCTGGCAACCCACTCATGAAACAATCCCAAGACAATCAGCCATTGAAAACCCCATGGAGAGCAGAGACACACTAACATAGTGCTGGGCGTGGCACAGTGTTGGGGAGTGTTCCTTTCTGTGGTATGTAGGGTCGCTATGAGTCGGACCTGATTGATGGCCCATACCAACAGTGACAGCAAGAGACTGGAGGCACGTGGCAGCAAGCCAAGGATGGCCAAGGATGGTGGGCCACCACCAGGGGCGGGAAGAGGCAAAGAAGAACCCTTCCCCCGAGCCTGCAGAGGGTGCGTGGCCCCGCTGCCATCTTGACCTGAGACCTCTAGCCCCCAGTGCATGAGAGGTCAGCACATTCTGTTGTTCTAGGCCACCCCCTGCATGGTAATTTGTTATTATAGCCATAGGAAACCAAGACGCCAGTGAGGTTTGGATCTCAGACCAGCTGAGTCACTGCACCTTCACCTAGAAACAAGAGACACAGAGCTGATCGTTTGGATAACACAGGCCAGAAGCGAGGCTGTCACATGAGTGTGTGACTTGCTTCCTGGCGGAGCAAGGACCTCTGGGGTCAGGCTGAGGCGAGAGTTGTACCGGGGTCCTATGGGCCAAAGTTAGCAGCTTCCCCAATGGGCAAGAGTTGGCTCCTCTTGCGCTAGAAGAAAGGTGACCAGAGAGGAAGCAATGGAAAGACTTGAATTTTGGTCTTTCTTCTGGGTCATCTGAATCAGTGGCTTTGAAAAAGACAGCAAACCTGCCTGGTTTTCCCATCCATCAAATGCACAGATTGCACAACGTGGTTTTCTATGGAGTTTCTGGCTTTAAGTTCTAAACCCCAAGCCAGCGAGCCAGGTTCAGCACCAGCAATAATAGTTGGGAATAGTCCCACAAGCACAGACATGCCTCACAGCCCTCTTAGCTATTGCCCCAGGTCTGATTCTGAGTTCAGACATCTTTTGACACCTGCTTAGGGCTTATAGGTGGACTTTTTACTTTCTGTTGGAGCCACTCCCCAAACTTAGGATATGTATGTAACCTGTGCTGGGGTTTAGCTCAGTTGGTACAGTGCTGCTCTGTATGCTCTGAGGCCCTGGGTTCAATCCCCAGCACTGCAAAAATAGGAAAAGGACATGGCAGCTGACTCCCGAAACAATCCCCAAAACATCAGCCATCAAAAACTCCATAAACAACAGAGAAGCACTGACATAGTGCCAAGCACGGCACAGTGTCAGAGTATTTCATTCTATTGTACATCAGGTCAATATAAGTTGGACCTGACTTGATGCCTCCAAACAACATGTAACCTATAACTAAATTAGCAGTGTGTCATCATCTGACCATCTGCTGTGACATAAAGAATAATCACTCACCATAGGTTAATGGGGTTCCTTTCTGCAGAACACATTCTATAGGACCCATAAGATTTTGGACGACCCAAACAGGAAGGAGTGGAGATTATAAGAGCCTTTCCCAGGAGCTGCACTAACTTCCCTTCACCCATACCACACTGTGCTTCACCTGTGCAGAAAACAAACCTGCCTTTGTGCATCCACCTTGACAAGGAAGTGAGTCTGGAGACCACAGACACAGAGAGCATGGGAGTGTGTTTTCTCTCTGCAATTCCTAGGATACCGTTATTTGTTTTCCTTTTGTATTACAAATGGCTACAACCTTAGCTGGTTAACACAACATGTACAACATCTCACAGGTTCTAGGAATCGAGAGTATTATGGTTTGGATCTGAAACGTCTCCCAAAGGTCATGTGCTAAAAGCTTGGTTGCCAGCCCCCCTCTCTGTCTGTCTGTCTGTCTCTCTCTCTCTGTCTTCCTGGCCACCATGAAGTGAAGAGATTTGCCGCACCACTCCCTACCCGCCATGATGTTCCGCCTCACCGCAGGCGTACAGTGATGGAGCCAAGCAACCATGGAATGAAAGTCTGAAACCATGAGCTAAAATAAATCTTTCCTCCTGCAAGTGGACCTTCTCAGGTATTTCATGCCAGTGATGGAAAGCTGCCTAACACAAGGAATCAAGCATTCCATACCTGGGTTTGTGGCTCAGAGGCTCATGGGCTGAAACGAAGGTATTGGCTGGAGCCCACGCGAGGCTAAATGTTGGCTTCCCGCTTACTGGTTGCTGGAAGAATTCACTTCTTTGCAATTGTAGGACTCAAGGTCTCAGCTCTGAGAGACCAACCGCCCTTCCGTGTCACATGACTCCACACATGACAGTTTGCTTCTTCAAGGCCAGCAGGAGAATGTCTGTGCTGTTTGCAATGTATCTGCTTCCATCTTTGACTTGGGGCGCCTCTGTGAAGGGGCTCATCTGATTAGAACAGACACACCCAGGATGCTTTCTCTCCTTTTTGATCAACTGAAAGTCAACAGATAAAGTCAGGCCCTCACAGGATAAAGTCAACTGATCAAAGACTTTTATTACATATTCAAAACCTCTTTGCCTTTGTTCTATAATAATATATATATTTTTTGGTCCTAGGGATTGAACCCAGGGCCTCACGCTTGCATGCTCTGTAAGTGCTGGACCACTGAGCTGCGCCCCCAACCCATTTTTTTTTTTTACTTTTTGAGACAGGGTCTGGCTAAGTTACGCAGACTGCCTCTGGTCTCGAATTTGCGATCCTCTTGCCTCTGCCTCCTGAGCCACTGGGATGACAGGCCTGTGCCACCGTGCATAGCTGCCTTTGCTCTACAATTTAAGCAAAACATAGGACTGATAGTCCATCTGCAGGTCCCACCCACCCTCAAGAGAGAGGCAATTTTTCAGGGTCTGGGAGTATCAGGGCCAACCTCGAATTCTCTTGCCATAGATGAGTTGGCGAATGTGTAATGATGATTCCAGAGAAAGTTCCCACCATCAATACACAACCCGTAAGTTTTGGTCCAGCTGAGAGGACATTGCCCCATCCCTCAGGTGGCCCCCAGCCACACCATCGCCCCAGGCACCTGTGGCACAGTTTCTTGGCAAGCTACCCGGAGACACTTGTACTCTTAATCCATAGGCTCAAACCCCACGGAGCAGGAAGTGATGACGTTTCCCTGAAGTCCTCTTGTCTCGGTTCTCAGGTTCTTCTGACAAAGCAGGAGTTTGTTGACTTTCAAGTCCTGGCACTCAATGTCCCTATTTACTCAGTCTTTTGTCAGAGGGTGGGGAGCGAGGGTAGGGCAGGAGGAAGGATTCCTTTGCAGTTGGTCAATGAAAGGCTTTGTTATGATTCTGCTATATGTCCAACGCCTGCAGCTGTGGCCCTGTGGCATCCGACCCCATCAGATCTCGGAAGCTAAGCAGGGTCAGGCCTGGTTAGTCCTTGGATGGGAGACCACCTGGGAACACCAAGTGCTGTAGGCTTGGGAGAAGGACCCGGCAACCCACTCCTAAAAATCAATCCACCATTGAAAACCCTATGAATAGCAGAGAAGCACTGACAAAGTGTTTTACCTGCTGTATGTAGGGTCGCTATGAGTCAGACACCAACTCCATGGCAGCTAACAACAACATATGTCCAACACATGGCCAAGTGGCTCAGGTATGAGGGAGACAGATCACTCCCCATTGGCCTTTTCCTCCGCTCAGCCCGAAAGCTAGTTATACACATTCACGATAACAATGGTAATAATAAGACTAAGGCTTCTCCTCTAGTAGAGAAGGTTATGTTCAGAAACAGAGTCTGAGAGAAGGTAGCAGGAGTTTAGAAAAGAAAAAACAAAAGACAGCAATTCTTCTCTACTTTTCTTTGGGTTTCAGTCCATGCCATTCATCACGTCGGTGTGATAGTTTTATGTCTTTATGTGGCTTTTATTGTCTAGCTTTTGGGCAGGAGTCGCTCCTAGATTATCTCTCCACACCAAGTATAGATGCATTGCAGGGCACGTAGGAGCCACAGGCCCATGGATTTTAAACCAGGAGAAAGGGAACGCTCTGTCTAAGTCAGAAGGCTGAGTTGGGGAGTGGAGCAAAAACGCAACTCTGGACTTGCGCGGATACAAAGACCAAGCAAGGCCACTTTCTGCAAAGGAAAGTCACAGGCACAGATGTCACGTGGCCACACACCTTGCCCTGAGGTCTCAGCCTTCCTGATCGCAAGTAAGGAGCTTGGCCTATGTCATCTCCAAGGTGCATTTTAAAAGTCAGCTTCTGCCAGACGCGGTGGGGCACGCCTGTCATCCCAGCAGCTGGGGAGGCGGAGGTGGGAAGATTGCAAGTTCGAGACCAGAGGCAGTCTGTGTAACTTAGTGAGACCCTGTCTCAAAAAGTAAAAAAATGGGTTGGGGGCACAGCTCAGTGGTCCAGCACTTGCAAAGCAAGCAAGCATGAGGCCCTGAGTCCAACCCCCAGCACCGCAAAAAAAAAAAAAAAAAAAAAAAAATTAGTCAGCTTCTCTGGTCCACACAGCACACGATTTTCCACGGGGCCTGTATAGCTAGGTCATGATTTCCCAACTTACCTAAGAAGCCATTTGTACATAAAGCCATGAACACCGTACACCAGGAAGGGTCAGAAGGTGACCAGCCCTCAAGGCTTGGTTGATTTTGTTGTTAAAATAATATATTATTTGTTCTTTCCATTGGAAATTTTTAATGCACAACTTAATGGGTTTCATTCTGACATGCATTTCATTGTACATTGCACAGATAACTTCCCCCTTACCCTCTTGTGCACTTCCTCCCGCTTCTTCCACACCCTCACCAAAGGCCTCTCTTCTCCATTGCATGTCTTTTTGTAGGATTATTTTTCTATATATCCTTGCATCCCAATTATATTGAAGGTTGAAACTTTTTCTGTCATGGTCTATCTATTTACATTGTCACTCACATCACATGAATTGTCTAGCCCATTTGTATTATTACCATTCTTTGGTATTATTGGCATTATTATAATTATTTCCTGAACTATTAAAGTTGGGCTGTTTACTTTGAGGTCACCCTGTCATTCCTCATTTCTCCTTGTTCCTCCTCTCCGTCCTTTCTTCTCCCATCATCTCTTCCTTTTGCTAGATCCCTCCCTCCTTCTCTCCGCTCCCGATATTGTCCCTTCTCTGCTAAATTGACTTTAGCTTTTTATTAGGTTCCAATTTCTGTATGGGATTTTTTCCTTCTTTTAATTTTGATTCAGTTCCCACATATGAATAAGAACATGTAGTATTTCTCTTTTGGGGCTTGTGTTCATTCATTTAAAATAATTTTCTCCAATTCCATCCATTTTGCAGCAAATGACATTTTCATTTCTTTGATTTCTGAGTAGTATTCCATTGTGTATATGTAGCATAGTTTTTTAATCCATTCTTCTGTTGATGGGCACTTTGGTTGATTCCATATCCTTGCTATATTGTTTTTTTAAATTAAATTGATGTTTTAAAGAGTATTGTCTACTATCCAGATTCTTGAGTTGTTAGATTCTGGGAACAAAATGATATTTTTTGTTTTGTGTTGAGAGAGAGAGATCTAATGGAGGCAGGCTGGTTTTGTTCTCAGGATCTATTTCATTTAGTAAGGTTGCAGGAGATGGTGGTTTCCTTGTTGAGAAATGTATATAGAGTTTCAACAACAGCTTGTCTTCACAGACGAAATGATTCCTATCTCTATTAGTGACAACATTTTCTGGGGGCTCTGGGATTCCCTGTTAATGTGATCTTCAGGGAGGCACATGTTCCATCTTGTCTTGAGAGCCAGACCCCCAAGACTATACTCCATGACTTCAGAAGGGATCTGATCTGGCTCCATAAGAACTTTCCAGAGTCCAACAGTCATTTGATCCTGAAATGGCTAAGATGGAGGAGATGTGTCATGTCTCCCCAGGACAGCTTGATGAAGGGTGTACCTCATCTCTCAGAGACATCTTAGGATGGCCCCGTCTGGCAGTCAGAGAACTGATTAGATCAGCTGCCAAAACTCTACGTGACATTTCAGGGAAATCTGAAGATCCATTCTCAGTTTTCTTTGTGTATGTGGGGTACTGGGGGTTGAACCCAGGGCCTCATGCTTGCCTACTCTGCAAGGGCTGGACCACTGAGCTGCACCCCCAGCCCTTTTTTTTTTTTTTTTTTTTTACTTTTTTAAGACAGGGTCTCGCTAAGTTACTCAGACTGCTCCTGGTCTCAAACTTGCGATCCTCCTGCCTCTGCCTCTCAAAGGATCCATTCCCATTTTTAAAGAAGAAAAGTTTTTGAACTGCGATGACACTCAGAGGTAAAAGTTGCAGTGTGATCTTCTAGAGACCATTACCTTCACACCCACGTGGGTCCTTCAGCACCTGGAAAATTGGGCTCCCCTGTTATGGTGAAGCCCTTGTGGGTTTTGTCTGACAGTTTAGGGCTAGTCTCATAGTAGCCATTTGCTCCCTAGAGAATTTTGTTCTTCCTCTCTGGAATCCCAAGATGTCCTCCCAATTTCCTCACTCATGACTGGTCGGTCTTGGCTCTCTCCCATACTAACAATTGACTGATGAACTAAAACTCAGGGTGTGGGTAATGATTAATGCTTGGAGCTGATGTTTGCAGGCCTGCAGCCGTAGCCCCGTGGCATCCAATCACATCAGATCTCGGAAGCTCTGCAGGGTCGGGCCTGATTAGTACTTGGATGGGAGACCGCCTGGGAACACCAGGTGTTGTAGACTTGGGAGAAAGACCTGGCAACCCACTCCCAAAAAATCAATCTGCCATTGAAAACCCTATGAACAGCAGAGAAGCACTGATAATAGTGTTTCCCCTGTTGTATGAAGGGTCACTATGAGTCGGATGCTGACTCGATGACACCTAACAACAACAACAATGTTTTCAGAACCATGTAACCTAAGGATAATAACTATTCCCAGCTACTAAGCACTCCACTCCCTCTCCCCATCCTGAGGCCTTCTGGGGCCCCATTTGTGCCTGAACTGGTATGTATGGTCATATCAGCAACATCAACAGACCTGGGTTGAGATACACCCTTTGTAGGTGGAACAGAGAAGGAAATTGAAGTAGATGAGGGTCAAGGAACAGGGGGAGGGCTCAACATGGGCAGGAACAGTAGGATTGCTCAACACTTGGGTTTTTAATCAAGGGATCTCAGTAGTGAACAATATATCCTTTGTTGGGCACAAAATAAAAATACAAAACAGAAGCCTGTAGAGATTTGGTGAACAGAGCAATCTATGGGGCACGAAGGAGGATGTGTGCACAGTGAGTGTTTTAACTCTGGTGAGCTGAGCTTTGGGGCAATGGTCAATGTGAGTCTTCTCTGGTACTGTCTTAGGTTGACCTGGGAGTTAATGCAGGACATTTTGGATTAACTTGAGCCATTAATTATTGAAAACAGTAGGCTCCCAGTCTTTATAGTGTTCAATGATATTTCAAGATAATTGTTGTTGCTGTTGTCAGGTGCCATCGAGTCGGTATCTGACTAATAACGACCCTATGTATAACAGGCGAAGCACTATTGTCAGTGCTTCTCTCCTATCGATAGGGTTTTCAATGGCAGATTGATTTTTTGGAAGTGGGTTGCCGCATCTTTCTCCCAAGCCTATAGTATCTGATATTCCTTGGCAGTCTCCCATCCAAGTATTAACCAGGGCCTGATCCTGCGTGGCTTCTGAGATCTGACAGGATAGGAGGCCACAGGGCTACGGCTGCAGGCTTCAAGATAATAGAAAGGGTTCTTCAGGGATAAATCTTGTTCATGTGCTTTCAGGACTGGCTCGGCTTTCTCGGTGAGGTACCTACGTGTGAGCAACGTAGGTCTTGAAGCCAGCAAACAATTGTAGATGTTTCTTTTAGACCAGTCTTGCACATGGATGTTTTATCCCCCACCAGCACGTGGTCAGGCTGACTTGCTTTCAGTCTGGGGTCCAGGCAGTAAATCATGACATGAGAGGACTGGGCCAAGAGCTACATGGCCTTGGGCGAGTGATTTGCTTTTGTTGAATCTCCATTTGCTCTCCCAATTTCCTCGCTGATGACTGGCGGCCTTGGCTCTCTCCCATACTAACAACTGACTGATGAACTAAAACTCAGGGTGTGGGTCATGGTTAATGCTTGGAGCTAATGTTTGCAGGCCCTGTGGCATCTGATCCCGTCAGATCTCGGAAGCTAAGCAGGGTTAGTCCTGGTTAGTCCTTGAATGGGAGACCTCCTGGGAACACCAGGTGCTATAGGCTTGGAAGACGGACCCGGCCATAAAAGGCCTTTTCTGTTCAGCTCTTGGAATTAAGAATGGATGCAAAAATCAATATCAAAACTAGGGAAAAGCTGGATTATCATACTTCATTCCTTGTTGTTGGGCTGTGTTTTTGGATACGACATTTTCCATCAGAAACAACTGCTATCCAATGTGGAGGCATCAATAGGAGGAGGATTTGCACTGGGTTGAAGGTTAAGGAAGTGGCCTGAAGAGGGAGGGCAGCTGATGGGCAGGGAGCTAGCGGGGAGGCAGGTCACTCTGCTGGATGGGATACTGAAAATGAGCCACTTATACTCCTCAAACCCAACAAGAATCCCATCTGTCTTCTTGAGACTGCAAGAGAAAATGGAAGTGGAATCATTTAGATCTCGTCAAAAACAAAAGCCAAGCAAACTCAACCCAAGCAAACAGCAACAACCAACAGTGTTATGGGGAGTCCTATCACCTACCCTATTTTTCATGCCAACTATCTAGCTGTGTGCCACAGGTCCTTGGTCATAGAAAACCTCCTCTTGATGCCCCTTTGACCAGGGAAGAGGTCTTCTCTGGGTCCTGGTCACTTCCGGAGCCATCACCAATGACGGGCCACTCACACCCTGTCTGAGTTACTTCCTCTAGTGGAGAAGGCAGGTGACGAGCCTTGCAAGGCAGAACCTATATTTCTGCCTTCCCTGCCCAGCTGTTTCCTCTTGGGTGATCTAGACAGTGGGCCACTATACCACACGACCACAAACCTTGACAGCGATTGATCTGTGGAAAGCAGCCGGATTCTGTGCAAGAGCTCACAGGAGACCAAGATGCAACACAAATGTGATTCTGGTGATGGGTATGTGATTAGCCACCAGCTTTCTAAATGACTTGCCTAATTGAGACACTTTTTAAAACTTCAGAAGAGGGATGAGAAGTGACTTGTTGTTAGGTGCCATCAAGTTGGTATCTGACTCTTAGTGACCCTACATGTTGTTGTTGTTGTTAGGTGCTGTCGAGTCGGTATCCAACTCATAACGACCCTCGTAGGGTTTTCAATGGCAGACTATTTCAGGATTGCCTTGGGAGTGGATTGCCAGGTCCTTCTCCCATTTTTGCGGTGCTGGGAATTGAACTTGGGGCCTCAGAGACTGCAGTGCAGCACTCTACCAACTGAGCTAAATCCCAGCCCCAGCGACCCTACATAAAATAGGTGAAATACTATCGTCAGTGCTTCTCTGCTGTTCATAGGGTTTTCAATGGTATATTGATTTTGGGGAGTGGGTTGCTGGGTCCTTCTCCCAAGCCTACAGCACCTGGTGTTCCCAGGTGGTCTTCCATCCAAGTACTAACCAGGAGCAACCCTGCTTAGCTTCCGAGCTTTGACGGGATCGGACGCCACAGTGCTATGGCTGCAGGCTATAACTGTTGCACAGGCTGGCCTCAAACTCGAGATCCTCCTGCCCCATCCTCTGCAGCTCCTTGATTACTGGCATGCTCCGCCACTACCGGTGAGAAGTGCCTAAGAGAAAATGTTTAGGACCAAAGAACCACCACTATACTTTTCACTTGCTGGAGGAATGTGCTTTTCAAAAAGTGTGTATCAGAGCTCCAGGCCTGAAGGATGCTGCTTTAGTCAGGAAGTCACAGTGGCAGTCTCCCGAGAAGGGCTGAGGCTTGGTCTTGGCTGCTGGCAGGGCTGGAGAGAGAGGCAGCTGCTGAAATCCTGGAAATTTTGACTCAACCCAAGAGTGACAAATGAGTCTTGCATAAAACACATCGAGGGTGAATGTCAATGATGTCAAAGTCCTAACTTGTTCAATTGTTGTTGTTGTTGTTGTTAGGTACCATCGAGCCTGTATCTGACTCATAGTGACCCTAGGTATAACAGGTGAAACACTATTTTCAGTGCTTCTCTGCTATTCATAGGTTTCAATGATGGATTGATTTTTGGGAGTGGGTTGCCGGGTCCTTCCCCCAATTTTGATTTTAGTCAATACATAATAATTGTAATAATTATTTATGGGGTACAGTGTGAGGTTTCAATACATATATTCACTGGATAACAATCAAATCAGGGTATTTAGCATCTTTATCACCTTATACTATGTTTCTTCTCATTTTGAGTCCTGCCACATCAGCAAATGGAAGTCACAGGGGCTTTACTCCATTCCCATCATTAAGGTCAACTCTACTTTGAGGAGGCAACTCTTCCCCAGTTGTCTCTTGAATGCCTTCCAACCTCCCACCTGGGGGCTCATTTTCTGGCACTATATTTGACAGTGCTTCTCTGCTATTCATAGGGCTTTCAACGGCTAATGGTTTCAGGAGTGGGCTGCCAGGTCCTTCTCCCTAGTCTGCCTTAGTCTGGAAGTTCAGCTGAAACCTATCCACCATGGGTGACCCTGCAGGTATCTGAAATACTGGTGGCAGAGCTTTCAGCATCACAGTAACACACAAGCCCCCACAGCATGACAAGCTCACAGACAAGTTCTGCTGTACTTAAAGTTGCTATGAGTCAGATAGGACTTGGCGACACTTCACAACAATCACTTTATATGTTAATTATTTCTTGTGGTAAGAACATGCAAAATTCTCTCTTCTAGGTATTTGAAAATACTTCATGTAATATTGCTAACTAGTCCTCCTTGCCTGCAGCCATAGCCCTGTGGCATCTGAGCCCGTCAGATCTCGGAAGCTAAGCAGGGTCGGGCCTGGTTAGTACCTGGATGGGAGACCGCCTGGGAACACCAGAAGCTGTAGGCTTGGGAGAAGGACGTGGCAACCCTCTCCCAAAAATCAATCTGCCATTGAAAACCCTATGAACAGCAGAGAAGCACTGACAATAGTGTTTCCCCTGTTGTACAGAGGGTCGCTATGAGTCGGATACCCACTCGACAGCACCTAACAACAACAACAACAACAACAACAAGTCTTCCTTACTATGCAATGGAACACCAACCTTTATTCCTCCTATCAGCTTGTCACTCTGTACAATTGACCAGTCTTTCCTCATCCCCTTCCCTCACCTCAGCCCCTGCTCTGCAGCATTCTGGTCTCAGCTTCTATGGGTTCAGCTTCTCTAGATTCCACATGTGAGTGAGATCATACGCCTCTCTGGGCCTGTCTTATTTTCCCATTATCATCTCTAGGTTGCCACCGGGACCATGGTGTGTTATCAACATCTCTGTAGGCAGACATTGCATTATTTGCCCTTCCCTTTAAGGAGAGGAACCAATCCTAGTGATTCTCTTCATGTGAAGATGCCTGAGATCTGTTACCTCTTTGTGTGCCATCATGGGTGGAGAGCCTATTGTTGAGGGAAATCCTTGCCTGGTTATGTGAAGAGCAGAATGTTGTTGTTGTTAGATGCCATCGAGTTGGTGTCTGACTCACAGCGACCCTGTGTACAATAGGTGAAACACTATTGTCAGTGCTTCTCTGCTGTTCATAGGGTTTTCAATGGTTGACTGTTTTTTTGAGAGCGGGCTGCTGGGTCCTTCTCCCAAGCCTACAGCACCTGGCGTTAACCCAGGTGGTCCCCATCCAAGTACTAACCAGGCCCGACCTTGCTTAGCTTCCGAGATCTGACGGGATTGGATGCCACGATGGTATGGCTTATCTGGGAAAATATTTCAAACCATCCTAGAAGTAGAGGAAGGACCATGGCTGTGAGATCTCTCTCTCTTGGACCATGGCCATCAAGCCAACATTGGGATCTATGGGATGCTGGCACCTGGAAAATTGGGCTGCCCTGTTACGGTGAAGCCCTTGTGGGTTTTGCCTGATAGTTTGGGGCTGGTCGCACAGTAGCCATTTGCTCCCTGGGGAATTTTGCTCTTCCCCTCTGGAATCCCAAGATGCCCTCCCAGTCTCCTCTCTGATGACTGGCTGGCCTTGGCTCTCTCCCATACTAACAACTGACTGATGAACTTGTCCCTCCCTCCTACTCTTCTTCCTTCCTTCCTTCCTCCTTCCTTCCTTTTTACTTCCCTCTTCTCTGTCTCTCTGTCTCTGTCTGTCTGTCTGTCTCTCTCTGTGTGTCTTCCCCTCCCTTCCCTTTCCTTCCTTTCCTTTTTTTTCTTTCTAGTACCCAAGGCCTCACACATGCTAGGCAAGTGCTCTACCAGTGAATTGCACCCCAGCCTCTACTTTTTTATTTTGAGTCAGGTTCTCACTAAGTTGCCCAGGCTGCCTCCGACCTCAACCTTGTGATCCTTCTGCCTCTGCCTCCTAAGTCACTGGCTTGGCCTCAGCACCTGGCAAGCCTGCCAGTTTTGCTTCCTAAATAAGCCAGCCTCCTTCAGGGCCCAGAGTTGGTGAGAGTCAACCAATTCAAATTAGGCTCAGATTCAAGGCTGTCCTCTCACCTGGCTTTTTCGAGGATAGCTCTTGCCCACCTCAGCTTCCCGAGTTCTTGCATCATCTGGCCTCAGTATCCTCTTCTTCTTTCTAGCCCTTTCCTGGACCCAGAATCACCTGGGGCTGAACTCTACGAGGCCCAGACTTGAAAATCTGTCACTGTGCTGCCCAGAGCCTTTGCTGCCTGAGATTTCGTCAAGATGACAGCACTGAGGCAAACGCAAGGAGGGGTCTTTCAGTCCTTGTCTACTGAGATACCTTTAGAGCTCCCTATGACGGTAGCAACCATACAAGGTGAATTTTAGCTGAAGCAGCCTGGAGAGCTTGAGCTACTGGTCCCAGGTCCCTCAGCCACCAAGAGCAGAGCTGGAACTCGCATCCACACCTCTAGGCTCATAGTCGATGATGGTGGACCAAGTTGGGGGTTCTGAAAATTTGGTGTTTGGACCAGCAGCCTTCACATCACCTGGGAACTTGTTAGAAATATCAATTATCAGCTGGGTACGGTGGCTCACTCCTGTGATCCCAGCAGCCCAGGAGGCGGAGGCAGGAGGATCGTAAGTTTGAGACCAGCAGCAATCTGCAGAACTTAGCGAGACCCTGTCTCAAAAAGTAAAAAGCAAACAAACAAACAAACAATAACAACAGAAAAAAACAGGCTGGGGGCGCAGCTCAATGGTCTAGCACTTGCAAAACATGCCAGTGCGAGGCCCTGGGTTCAACCTCCTGTACTACCAAAAAAAAAAAAAAAGAAAGAAAAGAAATATCAATTATCAAGCTGCCTTACAAACCTACTGAGTTAGAACCTCCGAAATCGTTATTTCAACAAGCCCGTTAGGGAATCCAGATGCTTGTCAAAGTTTGAGAAGCATTGTCTGGGACATACCAAATCAACTCTTTCGGAGGACATCTCAGTATTTTTCATCATGCGTAGGGAAGAACTGAGTACTGAGGAGTGATTTATATCACACTTGACTCTTTTTGTCATTTCCACATTTATTGTTTAGTTATTTATTTTTACGGTATTAAGTTTGCACCCCAGGGCCTCACACATGCTAGGGAAGTGCTCCACTACCGAGCTGCGCCCCCAACTTTTTTATTTTTTATTTTGAGACAGAGTCTTAGTAAATTGTACAAGCTACTCCTTGCCTCAAACTCACGGTCCTTCTGCCTCAGCCTCCCTACTGGCTGGATTACAGGTGTGCGCGTGGCCCCTAGCTCACACATTTATTCTTGCCTGTTCCCATGGTAGGCATCATTTGGACAGGAAGAATGTATTGGATATAGAGTTTTCCTTCAAGGAGCTGAGAGAGAGTTGTAACAGCTACTTTTGCATGGCTGTGACCAAAATACTTGATAGAAACAACTTAAAGGAGAGGTTTATTTTGGTTCACAGTGTCAGAGGGTTTCAGTCCATCATGGCAGGGGAAGTGTGGCTGAGGAAGGAGCTCAGTCTATGGCAGCAGGAGTATGTGGTGGAGGCTCTTCTCAACACGGTAGACCAGGAAGCAGAGAGTGCTAGCAGAGTGTGAAGTGCTAGCAGAGAGTGAAGCAGAACCCAGGTATCACCTTCAAAATCACACCCCCAGGTACCTACTTCCCCCAGCTAGGTCCCACCTGCTAATGGTTCTACAACTTCCCCACAGAGTGCCACAGCTGGGACCAAACATTCAAACAGGAGCCTGTGGAGGGCATTTTATATTAAAACCATAACAGGAGTCAAACCATAGACAAAGGAAACTTCCGCATTGACATATTAGGGAGAACGTGATTGAAATTGGAATGGTACAGAGGGGAAGGGCAGTGTGAGTACAGGAACAGTTTGGAGATGAGTTCGGGGGTGGCGATGGAGGAAGACAATTAGCAATCACATGGTAGACATGGCACTGGTGAGTTCTAGAAAGGGTAAGGATGAAGGTTGGAGCAGAGACCATGTCCTCTCTTAGGAAACGTATGAGACATCATGAGGCTGAATTTCTCCATTCAGCCCGAAACCCCAAAGGTGGTGGCCTCCGTGATTGAAGGGAATGGATGATTGGCCCCGGATCCGTGGCTCCAAGATGGACGCTGAGGTCAAGAAGAAATATTTTCAGGCTGCACCACACTATAAGCCTCAAGCCATTTGGCATGACTCATGCGGTTGGGAAACACCCGTGCTCCCAGGACAGCCTGACATGTCCCTCAGCAGCCTCCTCGGGCCGAGCTGTTCTTTTAAAGGAAGAACGTTGAGCCGGTTCTGAACTTGGAAGAGAGTCCAGCAAACAGCGAGTGACAACAGAAGGTTGAGTCATGCGCGCCTGCCTCCCCAAGGCCACTTTCTGTTTGTGAGCTAGGGTGGACTGGAGGCTCGGATGGGCATTTTCACATTGTAACAGAAAATTCTCTGCGATCCCTTCCTATTACCTGTATCATGCTATTATTGTTGTTGTTGGTGGTGGTGCAGTGATGGTAGGTGCCATCGTGTTGGGTCTGACTCATAGGGACCCTATGTACAGCAGAAAAGAACTCTCCCGACTCTGCGCCATGCCTGGTACTATGGCAGAGCTTCTCTGTTATTCAAACATTTTTTCAAAGGCTGATCGTTTTGGGATAGTTTCAGGAATGGGCTGCTGGTCCTTCTCCCATTTTTATGGTGCTAGAGATCAAATCCAGGGCCTCAGAGCGTGTAGAGCAAGAGCTCTACCAACTGGGCTAAACCCTAACCTGACGCATCATGCCATAGACCTGTATAACTGCAGAGCTGCATGAAAGTTAAAGTGGTATTTATAATAAGGTGCCAAAGATCCCCAAAGGTGTTTTGGATTAGCCAAGAAAATCATCTAGTTGAGTATTCAGCTTTAGGGTATTTAACTGTGTTTCAGTGTTTGAAACAGAATAAACAATTTATGACATATGTGGTAAGTCTAGTTATCGGAATTTTTTATTAATCAGAAAATATCATTTTCAACCATATTGGGCAATAGAGTATTTATTACAGTTGCAACAACTGGTATTTTTGAAAACAATTATAGTCTTGCCCACTGTACTGTGGCTTCAAATTCATTATCTGTGTTGTTGTTGTTGTTGTTGTTGTTGGGTGTGTTGAGTTGGTATCCGACTCATAGCGACCCTCATAGGGTTTTCAATGGCTGACTGTTTCGGGATTGCCTTGGGAGTGGATTGCCAGGCCATTCTCCCATTTTTGCGGTGCTGGGAATTGAACTCGGGACCTCAGAGACTGCAGCGCAGCGCTCTACCAACTGAGCTAAATCCCAGCCCCATCTGTGTTATACTGACAATTGTTCTTTGAAACAAACATTATTATTGTCTTCATCTTATGTTGTTGTTGTTAGGTGCCATAGAGTTGAGCCAGACTCATAGAGACCCTATGTACAGCAGATCGAAACACTGCCCGATTCTGTGCCAGGCACATGATCTTATTTATGTTTAAGCCCATTGTTGCAGACACTGTGTCAATCCATCTGGTGCAGAGTTTTCCTTTTTTGTGTTGACTTGCCACCCTCCCAAACATGATGTCTTTCTCCAGGGATTGATCTCTCCTGGTTACATGTTTGAAATATGAAAGCCGCAGTCTGGCCATCTTTGCTTCCAAGGAGCATGGTGGTTGCACTTCTAGGACAGATCTGTTGGTTCATTTGGAGATCCATGGTATAGTCAATATTCATCTCCAGCACCACAATTCAAAAGCATCAATTCTTCTCCTGTCTCCCTTATTCAATGTCCAGCTTTTACAACCATATGATGTGACTGGGGAGGATAAAAAATATCTTCACAGGCATATAGCAAATGGAGAAATTGAAACCTGGATTTTACACACACACACACCATTCAATCCTGGTGAGAGATGAAATTGCATTTTGGAAATGAAAGACTTTAAGCCAACATCTAGTGATTGAGTTCTGACAGGGGAATTTGGGGAAGCCACTTTGAAGCTCTTAGAAGACTGGTTGCCTAATCAACAACAACAACAACAACAAAATTCCTTCGTCATGGAATGGTTGCAAGAACTAAGTGAGGTAATACATTCAAAAATTTTAGTCTATAAAGTAACCTCCCCACTGGCCAAATCAGAAATCAAGTGTTCTTGTGGGTCATGGATATAGGTCCAGCTGCAGAATCCTCTGATCCAATTCCCTTTTCCCGATTCAAATGGACTGATTCTGCTCCTAACCCATCATTTGGCTTAATGAATAAGAGTCATCTCTCCCGGCCAGGTGACCTGGTAACTGGTTAATGAACCACCATTGTTGCAAGGAGCACTTTGAAAAGCCAAAACTGCTGGCACTGACTTAGGCAGCTCAGCCCTCTGACAGATGGGTGCTGGCTGCCCTAAAAATAAAGATGTCTTGTTTTCGGGTCCATGTTTGGTTGCTTAGGTGCTGTTCTGCTTAGCAGAAGTCACATTTTCCTCTGCTTGTCACAGCAGCCCCTGCAGCGGCTGGTGTAGTGCCCCAGTGGCACATATGACTTCACACTTTTACTTACTCTAGCATCTGGGATCTCGGGAACCTGCTGGCTGAGTCCCTTGGTCCCCAAGCCACTCGCTGTGACCCTGTATTCACTGGGTTTTAGCTTTTGATGAATTAGGGGAAATAGGAATGGCTGGGGGCTTGCATCTTTCAGTATTGAAGAGGAAGCTTTGCAGCTGAACCAGAGCCCAATACTTGCATTCCACCTTTCTAGACTGAGTAGGACTTTGGAAAGTGGCTTAGTGGCTCCTGTCTGAATGCAGAGCTTCTCCCTCAGTTTGTTTTAAGGACAGACAACAAGATTCTTGAAATAACAGTGATCCCAAATACAAATCTGTGAAATACGAAATGCAGTAATTATGGCAGATGTTTTCTTTTAGTGCGGTATGTCACATACAATTTACTGTTAGTGACATTTAGATCATTGACAATGTTGTGTGACCATCACCATGTCCTAATTGCAGAACATCAGCCCATCCCCTCAAAAGGGGCCCCTGTGTGCATTAAGCTGTCACTGTCCATTTCTACTTCTTCCTGTCACTCTCTATTTCTACCCCTTCCTAGTCCCTGGCAGCCACTCAGCTGCTTTCTCTCTCTCTGGCTTTGTCTCTTCTGGAGATTTTCATATAAGACAGATGGGGTTGTTTATGGAAAAACTTCAGCACATTGCTTCCAAATATAAAAGTCTAAAAGGCTTTCATCTCTTCCATCCCATCCCACATCAGCTCAGCTGCCTCCCTGCCCACAAACAACACTTGTGATTGTAGATTCTTCTGTTTCCTTCCAGAGTGCATACATCCCAATACAAGCAAATACAACACACACTCTTTTCTCCTCTCTATATTATGTGTTGGGAGAAGGGCCTGGCAATCCACTCCCAAGGCTGTCCCGAAACAGTCAGCCATTGAGAACCTTATATGGGTCACTATGAGTCGGATACCGACTCGATGGCACCTAACAACAACAACAACATATTATATGTAAGGTAACATTCTATACACAATAGTCTGTCCCTTGTTTTTAGTCCCTTAACAAAGTGTCCTTCCTAGAACTTTGTCCACATCAATACACAGAAAACTTCCTCTTTCCTTTTTAGAGCTGCATAGTAGTTTGCTGTTTGGCTGGCCCATGACTTATTGAACTAAGCCTTGTTGGCCTCTGGGTTTGTTTCCAACTGCTGGCCATCACCTGTGAAGCTGTGGGCAATTACCCTGCACCTGGGTCACCTTTCTAGTGTCTTAGTAGCAGGATTTCCAGTAAATGGGTGACTGGATCAGAAGATGTGTGGATTTATTGAGTTATCTACCAACTGGCTGGGATTTAGCTCAGTTGGTAGAGTACCGCTCTGCAGTCTCTGAGGTCCCGGGTTTGATTCCCAGCACTGCAAAAATGGGGGAAGGATGTGGCAATCCACTTCCGAGGCAATCCGGAAAACAATCAGCCATTGAAAACCCTGTGAGGGTCGCTATGAGTCAGACATGACTTGACAGCACCTAACAACAACAACAATAACCTCCCAACTGCTTCCTGTAGGGGCCATTTGGCTTCCCACTCTTACAAAGGCCACATCACAGTCAAGCAGTCACTATTTGGGGTTGTGCCATCCAACTTCCAAATCTTTCACCAATCTCATTGGAGTTTCATTTGAGTTTCCATTCACACCCCCCACGTGCCTGTCAGCTTGTCATGCTGTGGGGGCTTGCATATTACTGTAATGCTGAAAGCTATGCCACCAGTATTTCAGATGCCAGTAGGGCCACCCATGGTGGACAGGTTTCATCTGAGCTTCTAGACCAAGACAGACTAGAGAGAAGGACCCAGCAGCCCACTCCCCAAACAATTAACCATCGAAAAGCCTATCAATAGCAAAGAAGCATTGTCAAATAGAGTGTCAGAAAATGAGCCCAGTAGGCCAGAAGGTATTGAAAAGATGACTGGGGAAGAGTTGTCTCTTCAAAGTCGAGTTGACTTTCATGATGGGAATGGAGTAAAGCCCCTGGGACCTCCACGTGCTGATGTGGCACAACTCAAAATGAGAAGAAACCCAGTGTCTACAATGGGTTCAAACACACAATGATCCTGTGTGTGGCACAGTGTCAGGGAGTGTTTCCTTCTGTTGTACATAAGGTCTCTGGGCACCTAACAACAACAACAATCTATTCATATGCTTAAGGTTTGTTGTTGTTAATGCTGGGTGTGGTGGCACATGCCTGTAATCCCAGTGGCTTGGGAGGCTGAGGCAGGAGGATTGCAAGTTCGAGACCAGAGGCAGTCTGTGTAATTTGGCAAGACCCTGTCTCAAAAAGTAAAAAAATGGGCTGGGGGCACAGCTCAGTGGTCCAGCACTTAAAGAGTATGTAAGTGTGAGGCCCTGGGTTCAACCCCCAGGACTAAAAAAAAAAAAATTGCTGTTGTTGTTAGGTGCTGTCAAGTTGGGTCCGACTCCTAGTGACCCTCACAGGGTTTTCAATGGTTATGCTTAAGAAGTTGGATTCGAGGAACAATTACTCTGGTTTTGTCTTATAAAAGGAAAGTAAGCTAAGGTATGTGCTATCTCCATGTTACCTGTGAGCCATCCCCAGTGACACCTACCACACTGGCTCCTCACTCAAGCCTGCGTACTCCTTCCCCCCATGGAAAGGTCCCTCCGAGGAAGGCTCCTGCTTCCTTGGCATCTTCTTGACAAAGAGATCTCGTGTTTTCCCATTACGTTCCTTCCTTCCCACACCTGTGCTTGCTCCCTGGCACTCAGGTAAAGACTGGGAGGTCCCGCCTGTCAACGCTCCCATACAGGGGACTCTGTGCCACCTACTAGCTGTCCTTGGAGGAGCACTTCCTGTTTCAAGAGCTGACTTTAGAGTATGACCGGAAGTGAAACTGGACATGAAAACTAAGTGGGATGCAGGGCAGGGCTTGGATTGTAAAGTCCCTTTTTCAATTCTCTTCCATCTCATCAGAGTTGGGGGACATCTGGGCACCCCAGGTTTAGTTCTTATTGGCATTGTGATGGCAAATGGCGAGAATCACAATGCTCATGGCCTTTGATTGTTTCTTTAAAAGCTCTTAAAGGTATCTGGGAAAACACCCTTTCAAGTTGCTTCCATCTCTGAAGAATCTCATTGCTCCTTAATTGAGAGTCAATCAATCTGCTAAAAACTTGGGGCTTTTGCCATTTGGTGGCATGACCTCCACCTGGACCTCTCTCTCTCTTTCTGTCTCCCTCCCTCCCCCCCCTCTCTCTCTCTGCTTGGAGGAGAAAGCAAGCAGATTTTACTTCCTACCCACTTCCCATTTCTCCCTCAATGTTGTTGTTGTTGTTAGGTACTGTGGAGTTGTGTCTGACTCATAGCGACCCTCCTAGGGTTTTCAATGGCTGATTGTTTCGGGATTGCCTTGGGAGTGGATTGCCACATCCTTCTCCCAACTTTGCTGTGCTGGGAATCGAACCCTGGTCCTCAGAGACTGCAGAGTGGCACTCTACCAATTGAGCTAAATCCCAGCCTCCCTCAATTTAGGGAGCTCTTTCTCTGTCTCGGGGGAGCTGCTGCTAATGCAGATAAACGTCTCAGGCTCTTCCCTCTGTTGATCATTTCCAGGGTGTCTTTTCCCACGGGCGGATCCAAGAAGGGTGTTGCCTTCTATGTAAGTCTGGTGCGGCCCAGAGCTCACGTGTTTTCTGCTGTGGGCTGTGAGGGAGAAGGCAGACTCAATAGGTTGGGAGGGACAACCTCATCTCCCCAGGCCCTAGAAACCTCCTGGTGCACAGATAGAAGCACCTCTAGTCTTTTTCTGGATCTCAGAGGCAGTATTTGTTTGCTGATTTTTTTTTGGCGGTACTGGGGGTTGAACCCAGGGCCTCATGCTTGCATGTTCTGCAAGTGCTGGACCACTGAATTGCACCCACAGCCCATTTTTTACTTTTTTTGAGACAGGGTCTTGCAAAGTTACGCAGACTGCCTCTGGTCTTGAACTTGCGATCCTCCTGCCTCTGCCTCCCTGATGGGGATTTTAAAAATGCACCCCATAACTAGGGTCCCTCATACTAGCCCGAGGGACTGAACTTTAGCTGACCCCAGGGCCACATTCCCCTCATTCACTCCTACCCCTCCCATCGAGTGAGTAAAGATGGCCCCTGACCAGCCTGACCAGCCTCAACTGCCTCAATTTTGATTTGCTACCCCTAGCATCTCAGTTAAATAACTGCCCCTACTTGGCAGGTATGACAGTTCACCTGCTGTACCTGTCAGGAATGTGCCCTGATTGGCTAACCCCAGTACACGCCCTCCCTCTGGGACCCTATATAAGCAGGGCTCCCAGACCCCCTTCACCCCACCACCATTCACCATCCCTCAACTGCCGTCCAGACCCCATCACCTTGATTCAGCGCTCCCCAATCCAGCGGAAGATCTCCAAGCAAGCTGATGCATCAAGACCAGGGGCCCTGAAGCGCCGAAGGCTACAAGCAAGTCACAAAGAGCCTCCCAATTCCTCCCATCCTTGGGAAGGAGGGAGGCAGAGAAGGTGAGCTGCAAGAGTCAAGACCACTGGACCTCCAGCCCAGTGCAACAGCAGCTGCCTGTAGCTGTGCCTTTAAGGCTGAGCTGTTCCACCAGTGAGCCTGCAGCATTCTATGCTGCAGCCTTAGAGCTAGCACTTGAGCACTTGACAGGGGCTGCTTGCTGGTTGCACCCCACTTGGGGAGTAACCCAATAAACTTTCCCTCTCCTGTTTTCCACAGGAGGTCTCCCTAGGTCCTTCTTTGGCTCCTCCAGCCACTACACCAACCCGGCCCAGTGGGTCCCCGATACCCACTTGGTGTCAGGGCAAGGCTCTGACCTCTGCCAGGCCTGAGCCAAACCCCAATACCTCCCGAGCTGCTGGGATGACAGGCATGTGCCACCGCACCCGGCTTTTGCTGTCTTATTTTTAAAAGAATCGTAGCTTCTTGGAACCCACAGTGGTTGCAGACCTCCATGATGTACTCTTTTTTGCCCCACAAATCATCCTTGGGGGCTGCTCCTTATGGTCATGAGACCATAAAAATATGAAAGGGTCACAAGACCATAAACTGTGGAATGAAAGAGCATAAACTATGGAATGAAAGAGCAGCGAGAGGCCTTAGAAATCATTAAAATTGACTCACATCATTTGATAGGTGAGGAACGAGGCCTAGAGCACATTGGGCGTGAAGTCGCCCTTGGCTTCCTCCCATCCATCCATCCATCTGTCCATCCCTCCATCTGTTTACCCGCTCATCCATTCATCCCCATACCAAAGTGAGGCCCTGAGATTGTAAAAACAAATCGGATGCAGCCTCTACCTTCTAGGGCTCTCCCAGTCCAGCACTCCCTACATTCCATTCCTTTAAAGGGGCCCCTTCACCCTTGTCCCCAAAATAGCCCAGCTGCGTCATCCGTCACTAAGCCTCTTGCAGTGGCAGCCTCTCTGATTGCATCTGCAGCTCTTTGGCTGCGGGCCTGTGGGTCATGGAGAGCGAGGTCAGCAGCAGGCACCTGCCCATTGCTTCCCAGAGGAAGTCACTGGGGTCTGAGAGAGCCAGGGGTCCCAGGTGTGGCCAGTTCTTCCAGCAGAGTACCCACCTTTTTATTTATTTATTTATTTATTTATTTATTATTTATTTTGTTTTTTTAATTAATTAATTAATTAATTAAATTTTTTTTTTTTTGCAGTACCGGGGGTTGAACCCAGGGCCTTGTGCCTGCATGCTCTGCAAGTGCTGGACCACTGAGCTGTGCCCTCAGCCCAGTTTTTTACTTTTTGAGACAGAGTCTCGCTAAGTTACGCAGACTGCCTCTGGTCTCGAACTTGTGATCCTCCTGCCTCTGCCTCCTGAGCTGCTGGGATTACAGGCGTGCGCCACTGTGCCCAGCTCAGAGTACCCACTTTTAACCTCCTGCTTCTCTCCACTCTCCTCCCTCCTCTTCCCTCCCTATTGTCGGTAACCCACCTTTCCCCATCCTGCTCTCCTGAGTACATGATTTGGGGGCCATTTGGGGATGGGTTCCTTACATGTTGTTGTTGTTGTTGTTGTTAGATGCCGTTGAGTCGGTATCCAACTCATAGCGACCCTCACAGGGTTTTCAATGGCTGACTGTTTCGGGATTGCCTTGGGAGTGGATTGCCATGTCCTGCTCCCATTTTTGCGGTGCTGGGAATCGACTCGGGACCTCAGAGACTGCAGCACAGTGCTCTACCCACTGAGCTAAATCTCAGCCCGGGTTCCTTGCATAGTCCTGCTTTTTCTGCTGCTCTTCATGTCAGAGGTCCTTTCTCTCCTGGAGTGAATTTTCAAGATGACCCACTGGGGATTTCTATCAGATACAAAGGTGTCTGACCTGTGGCTTGGGTAGCTCAGGAAGGGAAGCAAGATGACAGGGGCTGAGCCATTACTGAGCCTGCGCTTTACCTTCTGGCCAGGGTCCCAGCATGTCCACGCAAAGGACAAATTTTCAAACAGGCCACTGATGCCAGTGTCTGGTCTAAAGGGGAGCAGAAGACAGAGTCAATTCTAAAGGATCTGGAAGAAAGCAGGTGCTCCCCCAGCCAGGGGGGTGGAGGGGGCTGGAGTCTCCCTGTCAAAGGCTCCTCTCTGCTAACTCCCCCTTCCACATGAGTCGTCAGACTGTTGGCCCCTTACCAAGTCCAGCGGACCCAGTGTCTTCTGGAAGTGGGGGTTCAGATGAATATGTCACCAGTCTATCAGCTGAGCAAACTTGGGCTGGCCACAAAATCTCTGAATGTCAGGGTGTTCACCACCAACAACAATGTTGTTGTTGTTGTTGTTGGGTGCCATCAAGTCGGTGTCGGACTCATAGTGACCCTAGGTACAACAGGTGAAATACTATTGTCAGTGCTTCTCTGCTATTCATAGGGTTTTCAATGGCTGGTTGTTTTTTGGGAGTGGGTTGCCGGGTCTGTCTCCCAAGCCTATAGCACTTGGTGTTCCCAGGCAGTCTCCCATCCAAGGACTAACCAGGACTGACCCTGCTTAGCTTCTGAGATCTGACGGGATCGGATGCCACAGTGATATGGTTGCAGGCTCACCTGCATAATAGGGATTAATAAAAGTATCTATCCAGCCCTGGTGATGGGATCCCGTAGTACACAGGAAGACCACTCAACAAAAGTGCTTTCTACTTGCACTTGAACTATGTTGTTGTTGTTAGGTGCCACTGAGTCATGTCCGACTCATAGCGACCCTCATAGGGTTTTCAATGGCAGATTGTTTCGGGATTGCCTTGGGAGTGGATTGCCATGTCCTTCTCCCATTTATGCGGTGCTGGGAATCGAACTTGGGACCTCAGAGAATACAGAGGGGCACTCTACCAACTGAGCTAAATCCCAGCCCCACTTGAACTATAGCACCAGTTAAGGTAGAGTTTAGCTTAACTGAGAGTGGTCCTATGCCACCACAAGCATGGCTGCCTTTACAGCCTCACACACTGTGACCACTCCCAGAATACAGTCAGTGCACATCCGATTGTTGTGGTCTTCAGTGGAAGAGTTGCTTTCAGAGAGGTGGCTCTGCATCCCTTAAAAGACTCTCCCCGCAAACATGCCCACACCCTCAAACACACACAGACATTTGGGCCAAGGGCCCAAGTTAAGAAGCTCTAGCTTGGGGGCCAGTGAAGGCGCAGCCCATGGAGGCCCCCCAAGGTGGCTGGTGTAGGATTTGGCTGCTAAATCCAGCTGGTGGTGCAGCATCCTGCCTGCCCTAAGCTGTAGATCCTAGACCTCCAATTTCAAGGCAGTAGAGGCTTGAGGTTCGTGAGCTGGGGATGGCACCATATTTTGCTTTGAATTTCTTTTCTGGAATGGAAATGAAGGAGAGCGAATTGAGCACCTATGCAGATTATGGCCCACCTGGAGCTGTTCATGTGGAGAAAGTGATTGGAGAAAACATCACTTCCTGGCTTAAACTGACCATCTGTCACCTTGATCTCCTTTTGTCTTCACTCAGGATGCATGTGGTTTCCCCAGCCTTCCAGCTGTGAGGCCTCTGACTCTTTTCCCAGAATCTAGGACTCAGATCGGTGCTATCCATGTTGTTGGTTATAACAAGAGCATGAGGCTCCCAGATTAGGACTCTGGATCATGGAGGAGGGACACGCATCCAACAGGCTTCTCCACCCATCATCTCTCCCTCTCCCTTGCCGTTCCTTCAGAGCAGGATGGTCTGGGATGGGAGCCTGTGTTGGAGCCACACACAGCATAATCCCTGATCTACTGTGTGGTCTCAGGCATGCCTTTGCCTTCCTGGGGTTCAGCTTTCACGTCTTTCCACTGGGAGCCTGTTGGGGTTCAGGTCCAGCCCAACAAGGTCTTGGAGCCTTGCCTCAACACTAGGTGAAGTCCCAGGACTCCTGGGGTTCGAATGAGAGCTGGTTGGTGGAGCAAAAGAAGGATCTCAGGAGCCTTCTTATTATAAAACGGAACAAGCGTTTTGTTGCTCCTGCAAGGGAGAATGGGCTGGGATTTAGCTCAGTTGGTAGAACGTCGCTCTGCAGTCTCTGAGGTCCCGAGTTCAATTCCCAGCACCACGAAAACAGGAGAAGGATGTGGCAACCCACTCCCAAGACAATCCCGAAACAATCAGCCATTGAAAACCCCATGAGGGTTGCTATGAGTTGGACATGACTCCACAGCCCCTAACAACAACAACAGCAAGGGAGAACAGGAACAAGCCAAAAGATGTTATAGGTGCCAATGTTCCGTGCTAGCCTTGACTCTCGAGGCCCACCATCTTTACTCTCCTCCTCCCCAGGTGGAGGGAAGAATTGGAAAGTGCTTGGAGTCTTGCTTGAAGGATTCGCCACTTTGGAGGCCGTAGTCTTCACATGGAGTCTTGTTGATTGAAAGTCTTAGGAGTAGAGTTCGGTGGTTGAAATAGATGGGGTCTGGATAACAGGTGAAGACAAGAGGGTCCTGGGGGTGGTCAGTGGCCTGTCTGTATACACTCCAGGAGTGGGATGGACTGGGGAGTGGCCAATCATGACAGGGCTCCCACCTAGGATAACTGTCACTAATTGCCATGCAAATAAAGGCTTGTAACTGTGCACTTTTGGTAGGTGGATAAGGCATGGGCTGAGCCAGTCATGGGAGTCCCTTTACTGACCAATCATGAGGGTCTGGGTGACCAATCAGAGTGGAGGTGGTCACTCCAGAGCTGGACTGGTCAGGGGCTATCTTGGGTTACACGACAGGAGGGGTAGGAGTGAAGGACCAGGATGTAGGACAAGGGTCACTTGCCCTAGAGGACAGAGGTCAGTCCTCCAAGCAGACCAGATGGGCCCCTACCTTGGTGGTACACTCTAGGATCCCCAACAGGAGCCAACAGGAGCCAACCTACTGATTATCAGATAACGTTCATCTTGTGCTCTGAGGATGACTGGAGCATTTGAGTTGACTTAGTCCATTTTCTGCTTTTAGAACAGAATGGCTGAGACTGTGTACCTTATAAAGTAAAAAGGTTCATTTAGCTCACGGTTCTGGAGACCGATAGTCCCAGATCTGCAACCTGCTGGGGAGGGCTTCGTGCTGCTCCACGCATGGCAGAAAAGCAGGCATTTGTACAGAGAGCGAAAGAGCTGAGTGTGCGCAGGAGCTAATCCATTCTTTTGAGAAAAGCACTGATCAATTTTTTTTTTGGTAGTACTGGGGGTTGAACCCAGGGCCTTTGCACTTGTATGCTTTGCAAGTGCTGGACCACTGAGCTGCGCTTGCAGCCCACTTTTTTACCTTTTTTGAGACAGGGTCTCGCTAAATTACACAGACTGACTCTGGTCTTGAACTTGCGATCCTCCTGCCTCCGCCTCCCAAACTGCTGGGATTACAGGCGTGCACCACCTCACCCGGCTGAGCACTGACTCATTTAGGAAGGCCTTGTCCCCATGACTCAATGCCTATCACGAGTTGCCCCCTCCCAGGTCTGACCCACTGGGGACTTAAACCTCAACGCCGGTTGGGAGTCAGGACGAACCACATCTGAAACATATTGTTGTTGTTGTTAGGTGCTGTTGAGTCGGTATCTGACTCATAGCGACCCTCATAGGGTTTTCAATGGCTGACTATTTCGGGATTGCCTTGGGAGTGGATTGCCAGGTCCTTCTCCCATTTTTGCGGTGCTGGGCATTGAACTCGGGACCTCAGAGACTGCAGCGCAGCGTTCTATCAACTGCACTAAATCCCAGCCCCATCTGAAACATAGCACAAGCTTCCTCCGCAGCCATAGAGATGACATTGTCCATGCTGAGCCTCTCACTCGTCACTTACACCTGCAAATGAGCAGAAGGTGCACCTGTCACTACCTTTACGGCAGATACATGCCAAGCAGCGTCCTGACTCTTGGCAATGTTCTTGGCCTGGGAACCCCTTTCCTGCATTGTGCATGCCCCAGCACATGCCCACAGACCTGGGGGAGACTGTGCTACCTTGGGGTCATGGCTGGGAGTCAGGAAGAGCAGCAGGCTGTAGCCCTCAGGCCTGGCCTACAGCCCTGAGCCCCTAGAGGAAATTATCCAACCCTCATCTTGCCCCCTGATTGGTAATCAAGGGTCTCCCCTTGATTGCCCAAAGAGGGACATCTGGTTTTACTCTTTATTTGAATGTCACTCCTAAATTGGTTGCACCTAGCCCCTCGAAACCCCACCCGATTGTCATCTTGAGGCAGTAAAGGCAGTTAGTTACCCAAGGACTATATAAACAAAGCTCACTCTGTGTGTGAGGCTGCTGATGGTGATGCTGAGAGCTGCTGGCTGCTGGCTGCTGGCTGCTGATGGTGATGCTGAGAGCTGCTGGCTGCTGGCTGCTGGCTGCTGATGGTGATGCCGAGAGCTGCTGGCTGCTGATGGTGATGCCGAGAGCTGCTGGCTGCTGATGGTGATGCCGAGAGCTGCTGGCTGCTGATGGTGATGCTGAGAGCTGCTGGCTGCTGATGGTGATGCTGAGAGCTGCTGGCTGATGGCTGCTGGCTTCCTGCTGGGGGGCTGCTGGCTGCTGGTCTGCTCTGCTACTCCATTGCAGATAGGCCACACCATTGCCAAATCAAGAGAGAAGACTGCCTGCCATCGCAGAGGCCAACCCATCCCCAGACCAAGATGGAGGACCAGCATCGGAAGAGAAGCCAGCCTTCACGGGGGACATCCGGAGGGCCCCTGGCCCGCCGCTGAAGCCAAGAGCCTCTGGATCCAGCACAGAGGCAGAGCTGCAACACTTAAGAGCCCTAGCACTTCCGCCATCCCGGAGGGTGGGCCTGAGAGCTGAGCTGTACCATAAAACCTGTACCAAATGCATCACGAAGCCGTCCATCCTTGACTCTGTCAGTCTCGCCTCACCAGTCCCCACCCCCCAACATGGGGTCCCGATCCCAGTTGGAGAAGAGCGAGTCTGGTTCCTGGCCACTGGGGAGGGGCGACCCACAAACCCCTCTTTCTAGAGCTCAGAGTCAGACACAGCCGTCCTCTCCCCAACACCCCGATTTTCCCCAAGCTTCTTCTTCCCAATCTCCAAAAAGATGGTGGTCACTGCTGCTGATCAGTTTTGATGTTGAACTGCAAGGTCTTGGCAAGTCACGAATCTCCAGCGAACCTTGTCTAATGGAAAAGCAAAGGTCGTAATAATGCGCACTTCACAGCGTAGTGACAATGGCTCCATAAGGCTCTTGCTGGGAGAGTGATTCATTAACAGCTTTCCCCGCTCATTACTTCTATGCTCTTGTTAGGGCAGCTGCCAAGGGAAGGGGATAAAGAGGGAAGGGGGCTCCAGGCTCCCTTTCCTGGGAAGCAGACAACCATCCCTTTCCTGGGGGACCCCACTTGGAAGACAGTCCCTTGGTACACTCTCCTCACATCTCAGCAAGGGAAGAGCCTTGAGAATCCACCCCTGGCAGGCACATTGTGGCCCCTGCTATGTGTTGAGCATTATTTTAAGCAAGTTATATGTACTTGTCCCCACACGTTTGTCAGGTGGTCATGCTGTGGGCCTCACGTGTTGCTGTGATGCTGAAAGCTATGCCACCAGTATTTCGGATACCAGCAGGTTTCGGCTGAGCTTCCAGACTAACATAGACTAGGGAGAAGGACCTGGAAGCCCACTTGCAAAACAGTTGGCCATTGAAGACCCTATGAATAGTAGAGAAGCACTGTCAGATATCCTGCCAGAAAATGAGCCCCCTGGACTGGAAGGCATTCAAATGATAACTGGGGAAGAGCTACCTGCTCAAAGTAGTTGTTGTTGTTTGTTATTAGGTGCTGTCCAGTTAGTATCCGACTCATATCGACCCTCATAGGGTTTTCAATGGCTGACTGTTTCAGGATTGCCTTGGGAGTGCATTGCCACATCCTTCTCCCATTTTTGCGGTGCTGGGAATCAAACCCGGGACCTCAGAGACTGTAGCTCAGCGCTCTACCAACTGAGCTAAATCCCAGCCCTCAAAGTAGACTCAACCTTCATAATGGGAATGGAGTAAAGCCCCTGGGGCCAGTCTTCTCAGGATCCATAGGGGAAGGGGAGGGGCAAGAGGCAACTCTTTGTCCTACAGAGGAAGACACCAGAAAGCAGCTTTCCCAGGAATACAGCTAGCAGGGATTCCGGCAGAATTTGAACCCAGGCTCTCTGGGTCCTTCCCCAGCTCTTTGGCATGGCTCTGCTAACATGTACCAGGGGCAAGAAGAGTCTCAGAGAGGACCCTCAGGGCCCAGCTCACAGGCTGGTCCACCCCAGTGGTCCCAGTGCTTCCTGCTATGTCCCCGAGGCTTCTGGAGGGGCAAGTGAATGGCTCCTGTTTACTCTGCATGGCACACTGTGCGCACCTCATGCATGGAGTTTCCCCAAGGGCTTATGTCTGGGTTAGTAAGGTGGGAAGGCCCTCGCATCTCCTCTACCTCTGGAGGTCTGTGAGAACTCAGTCATTTTTTGTGGTTTGTTGTTGTTGTTGTTAGGTGTCGTCGAATCAGGTCGGACTCATAGCGACCCTCATAGGGTTTTCAGTGGCTGATTGTTTGAGGTTTTGTTTCATGAGTGGATTGTCACGTCCTTCTCCCATTTTTGTGGTGCTGGGGATCGAACTCGGGTCCTCAGAAAGTGCAGAGCAGTGCTCTACCAACTGAGCTAATTTATTAGGACCATAGCAACAAATCTCCACACACTGTGAGCCTTAAAACAATATTCTGGAGGCCCAAAGTCTGAGACCAAGGTGGTGGCAGGGTTGGCTCCTTCTGAAGGTTGCACAGCAAAGGGAAAAGCCAAGGACAAACGGACAGCAGGGAGTAGAGATATTAGAATTGCATGCCGGGTACTGCCCACATTTGCTACTCGTTCTTTGCCCACGTCCTCCTTGGACCTGCCTCCGCTTTGCAGGCAGGAAGGGTGGAAGTTGGTCTGAAGGCTCCAGGCTGCGAGGGAGCGAGGTGGAGATGGGAGCTCTGGCCTGTGCATTGCTCAGTCTCCGCTGTGCTGACCACTGCCCCTCCCTTGTGTCTGGGTGGGACGAGCTCTGTGCTGCAGGCTTAGGGGACAGCGGAGCACTGCCTCCCGGGGGTAAGGTAGGTGCCGTCCCCACCTGCACCTGCCTCGCACCTTGCAAATCTCCAGACCGTGCAAGGGTGGAGGGGCTTCCTGGTCCCTGCCATAGGCAGGGTGGCTCTAGCTGCAGTTATCTTCTGAGGCTCCACAAAGCATCCCATCCTTGCCTGCAAACTCCAGCCGAGCTTAAAGATCAGCTCCAACTTGAGGAGACAGGCCAGGCGCCCCGTTCTGTTGCTCAGTAATAAGTGACTGAACTTCCTTGGCTCAGCACCGGGTGGCCTACCCAGGGCTGGGGTGGCAGGCAGATGGTCCCACCATACACTGATCCTCCAGGCGCGAGTGAGGTCGCTCAGGCTGCGCAGTTTCCCAGGCGCTCTCTAGACTCGGGCCTCGTCATCCTCCTGGGGTGGCGATGGTGGTCCACGCTGAGGCTGCCTCCTTGGAATCTGTGCCGAGCCGCGTGACAGGCTGACCAGCAGAGGGCATATAGCAGCTCCTGCCTCTGGTCCCCTCCCTGGCACCCTCCCCGGCACTGTTTATGGGCCTAGGTTGTTCTGAGGATTCTGAGTTCTCAGTAGCATGTGGGTTAGAGTCCCATATCCGAAATCCATCAGCTAGGGGACTTTGCGTACGTTGCTTAGCATCTCTGTGCAACACACTGCTTGTGTGCCTGAGACGCCTATGCACAGATGTATGTAGGTAAGAAGGTAGGTGGAGCCGGGCACGGTAGCACATGCCTGTCATCCCAGCGGCTGGGGAGGTGGAGGCAGGAGGATCACAAGTTCAAGACCAGAGGCAGTCTGCATAACTTAGCAAGACCCTGTCTCAAAAAGCAAAAATATGGGCTGGGGGTGCAGCTCAGTGGTCCAGCACTTGCAGAGCATGCAGGCACGAGGCCCTGGGTTCAACCCCCAGTACCACAAAAAAAAAAAGAAGTTAGATGGATGGCTTATAGATACCCTGATGATTGCTAGATAGACTATAGGTAGGTGACACGTGATTGATAGATTATTGATTCCCCCACTTTTGTTAGCTTGTCGTGCTGTGGGGCTTGTGTGTTGCTGTGATACTGAAAGTTATGCCACTGATATCTCAGATACCAGCAGGGCCACCTATGGTGGACAGGTTTCAGCTGACCCTCCAGACTAAGACAGATGAGGAAGAAGACCTGGCAGCCCATTCCCGAAATCATTAGCCATTGAAAATCCTATGAATAAGCAGAGAAGCACTGTCACACATAGTGCCAGAAAATGAGCCCAGGCTGGAAGGCATTCAAGAGACAATTGGGGAAGAGTTGCCTCCTCAAAGTAGAGTCAACCTTAATGATAGGAGTGGAGTAAAGCCCCAGGGACCTCCTTTTGTTGATGTGGCATGACCCAAAATGAGAAGAAACATAGTGGCTACGACATTGGGCTCAAACATAAAGAAGATCATGTGCATGGCACAGTGTTGGGTAGTGTTTTGTTCTGTTGTACATAGAGTCCCTATGAGTCAGATCTGACCCCATGGCATCTAACAACAACAACAGATTATTGATTGATATATGATATAGATAAATGTTACATAGGTGGTAGAAATATCATAGTTAAAAGACAGATGATAGAAAGGTGCTCTACATATAGGAGACTGGTAACTCCAGCAGGAGCTAGGCATTATTAATTATTATTGTATCTATTTTCCTAAATCATTCTCTTAAAATTCCTCCCAATAGAGGCGGAGGCAGAAGGATCACGAGTTCGAGACCAGAGGTAGTCTGCGTAATTTAGCGAGACCCTATCTCAAAAAAAAAAAAAAAGAAAAAAAATGGGCTGGGAGTGCAGCTCAGTGGTCCAGCACTTGCAAAGCATGCAAGCGCAAGGCCCTGGGTTGAAACCTCTACTGAAAAAAAAAAAAAAAAAGAATTCCTCCCAGCAGAGGCACCTGGCCTTATGGTGGCATCTTCTAGATGAGGATATAAATGGTCAGCGAAGTCAAATTCCTCATGCAAAGAGCACCAGACACAGCGACAGGGCGGAGAGCCCTCTGAGCTCTTCCACACATTGCCCACAAAAGTCCCCTGTGTTGGGAGCTTGGCTGGGTGGAGGAAGCAGGAAGCCCCCCCTTAGAAGTGAACATGAGGAAGAGTGACAAAGCAGTAGCCGTCAAGATACCACCTCAAGTCTCAGGGACACTCGATATAGGCAATAAGGCTTCACCCCAGGGTAGCAGGTCAGTTGCCGTGGACCATGGTCGGGGTCCCAAGGCCCTATGGGAATTTGAGCTGTGTGTGATCCTGGGCCCCTCCCGGCCCCAGCCATGGCCAGCAGCTGGAGAGGGAGTCTGAGGGTTGGGTGAGGGGCTGGGTCAGGGAGCTGTGCACCAAGCCCCTGGTGCCATTTCTCCTTTCTTGGTGTCCACGACAGCCATCTTCAAAAGAGGCATCTTCTTTCCCACGGCGTGGCCCTCTGCACACAGCCGCCTGTTCCTTCCTCAAGCCCGATCCTCTTCCATGGTGCCTTCTACTTCGAGCCCCTCCAGTGCAAACGGTCCTATGGCCCATGCCCTCTGGGACACACCCTGTACAGGAATGTGCCACGGGCCCAATAAACAGCTGCGAGGTGGTGCCCATGGTGCCTGTGTCTCACCCCAGCTCTGTGGAGTGGGGGGCACAACCACTCACTCACAATGCTTCCCACATCAGCCTGGCAGAGACCCTGAGCGCTCTCAGCAAGATGGCGCCCTGCTGCCTGAGGACGGCCACTGTCAGCTCTTGGTGGTCCTTCTGCTTTCATTCTAATTAGAATCACAGCACGTAGCAGTGATGAATCAGGCTCATAGGTTCAATCCCTCCCTCACACCGTTTATAGTGGGAGCTTACGCAAGTCACTTGGTTAGAACACTGCACGTAGCAGTGATGGACCAGGCTCATAGGTTCAATCCCTCCCTCACACCGTTTACAGTGGGAGCTTATGCAAGTCACTTGGCCACATCATGCCTCAGTTTCCTCACCTGTAAAGAGCATCACAGTAACTATGCCACAGAGCACTTGTGTTGTAAAGGAAGTAAAAGGTATTTTAGCAGGGGCTGGGTACAGCTGTGTCAAGATCATCACCCGCCAGGGCAGTGGGGACTCATCTGTGCCCCCTGATGACAATGACTTGGCCATGGCAGTTGCTGCTGCTAAATCAGGCCTGGGTTTGTCTTGGCCTGACTCGTTTCCATTTTCAATTGAAAATGAAATCTGGATAGACTTCAGCCCGACTCCGGCTGCTCCCTGGAGCCTGGCCAGCGAGCTCTGAGTAACGGCAGACAGGGCGGGGTCGCTGGGCTTTGGTTATTGGACATTTTCCCCCCTGCGGTTTTGGGCAGCCTCCTCCACGACGGGCAGCTGCACGGTCTTAAGGCCGGACTTTCCGGGAGAGCGTTTGTTCGGGTCACTCTGGGCGTCAGCTGGAAAAAGCTGCTCTTGGAGCAAGGTCATCCGCCCATATCGGGAGCTGCCTTCTTATTGCTGGTGGCCCGTCCGCCAGTCCGTGTCTGGGCAACACCCAATTCAAGTGGCTACTGCTCCGCTGTCCAGGCAACTGACATGGCCGCACCCATTCACTGAGCCTCTAGGTCTCCTTTGGTGTTATCCTATGCTCTGCTGGCCATCAGACCCAACCCGAGACATCTTGATTTCCACTTTTAAGAAGTGATCTCTGAGACCATGTTGTTGTTAGGTGCTGTTGAGTCGAGTCCGACTCAAAGCGACCCTCATAGCATTTTCAATGGCTGATTGTTTCGGGATTGCCTTGGGAGTGGGTTGCTGCGTCCTTCTCCCATTTTGCAGTGCTGGGAATCGAACTTGGGACCTCAGAGACTACAGTGCAGCGCTCTACCAACTGAGCGAAATCCCAGCCCTCTGAGAGCATAGTAATAGCTAATACTGTTTACTCTGTTCAGACCAAATGTACCACCCATAACCCATATAAATAGGCGATTTAACCCTTGGCTCTGGGGGAGGTGGAGGTGACGCCAAAGCCACCCATGCCCCGCCCAACTCAGTCCACAATTCCCGAGGGCCATGGCGCTCTCTTCCCACGGACTGAGGTTCAGGTGCAGTTGGCCTGGCTGGGGCTCCAGCTCTTGGCTGTTCCCCAACTCTCCTGGAGCGTGCTGACTCTGACCTAAAGCCAGGGAGGAGGATGCTTGGTCATGGTGTCTGTCCTTGGGTGTCACTGCAGAGCCCCCGCCAACCCATTCTCCAGGACTCTAGGCTTGGCTAGCTGGACATTTCTGAAGTCTAAAAGTTGACGGAAGAGCGTGCATATAGCTTGGGACATACGCTTTGCGCGTGCTTGTGTGGGTGCCATGGACACATTTGGGCCGGAGGCCTTTATGTAGTGGTTCATTAATTTAAAAAATTTGTCTGAGACAAGAAGTCTCTAGACATGCCAGCCCAGAGCAGTAAATCAGGAGGACACAGAAGCCAGACAGACTTCACAGCCGAGACCAGACTGCCCACAGACCAATCCTTTAGGGCAGGGGTGGGGAGGGACAGGTCCAACATTTTAGCTGCCCTGGATTGCATAGAGTAAAGAGAAATTTCCCCAGGCCATGCATAAAGTACATATTATTAGTGCATGCACATAATAAAAGGGCCACAAAGAAAATATAACCGCTTAAAAACGCATGGTGTTAAAAGATTTTGTGGGGCCGAATTACTGGCTGTTTTGGGCTGCAGGTTGGATGTGCCTACTTTAGAGGATCAAGATGCCAGGGCCCCTGCCCCCCGGTGACTGGGTTATGACCAAGGGGGGGGCCCTCTGAATATTTTCAGTGATGTCGGAATGACACCCTCTCCCCTGAGCACTTTCTGGGGCTTTGTACCATGGTGGGCACTTGGTGTCAGATGCAAATAGAGTCGATAACTCTTCAAAAAGTTGCCAGACCATTTATCCCATTGGCACCGAGCCTAGAATTATAATCAGATCTTGACTTCTTCAAAGGCTTCTGGCTTTAGGTTTTCCAAATCAAAAATAAATATCCAGGGCAATTACCTTCCTTTAGTTCTCTGATGTATGAAGGGGCTTTTCACCCATGAATCCAGGGGCCTCCTCATTTCATTCCGAAGGTATTAACCCATGGAACTTGTTAGCTCAATAGCAACAGTCTGTTTAGGCTGGGACTGAAAAGAGAGAGGAGTTATTATGCTCCGGGTTAATATTTTCCCCTCTTTGAGAAGCCTCGGGCATGCCAGACACTCCTCAGACAAAAACGTCTGTTTTCTTCCCATTACTGGACACATTGTTTATGCGGGTGCATTTGCTTGCTATGCTCAGAACGCCCCCCAGGGGGCAGCAGATCACAGCCTCTGTGTGCGTTTCTGGGGCTGAGGCTGGCGATTGCCTTGGCTTGGAGCTGGGGTGTGATTATTGGATCTCGGCTGCCTCCTCAGGGGGTTCGCTGGGCTTGACACGAAGGAGTTCCTCTTGGAGGAAAAAGCAGAGCCCCCTCGGTCTCATTTTTGGAGAGCTGCGGACATGACCGGACCAATTAGCTACTTAATTGAGGTGCTGGGCTTTGAAGATGAAAAGTGCTGTGTGAGCCGCTTCCTCTGGGGAGCTCTTTATCAAGATTCTTCCGAGTGCCTTTTCAAGGTATCAAGTTCACTCTGGTGACCTTCTCCTGCCAGCACAGACGCCCCTACCTCCCACCCCGAAGCGCCAAGGGAATGTCTCCTAGGTGACTCTGTTAGCAAACCGTTCCTTTATCTCAAGCCACATCAAGTCGCTCAGGAGTCCCCCAAAGGGCAATGTCACTCCCAGGAGTGGCACCCTCGCGCCCTCTGAGCAGGTCATAGGCCCAGGCTTTGGTAACTGAGCTGTGCCTCCAAGCCCGAGGCCAGCTCTTCCTGGGGTCAGGAGGAGGCCGGAACTCATCATCCTCCTGGAAGAGACTAGGGCACCCACGGAGTCACAGGCACAAAGGGGGCAATGACACAGGTGATGATGAAAACATGGTGACACGCACCTGTCATCCCAGCCACTCAGGAAGTGGAGGCAGGAGGATCACGAGTTCGAGGCCAGGGGCAGCCTGGGTAACGTGAGACCCTATGTCAGAATAAAAAATTAAAAGGGGGCTGAGGGCGCAGCTCAGTGGTGGGGCACTTGCAGAGTAGGCACGAGGCCCTGGGCTCAACTTTCCTATACCAAAACAATGAGACAAAACTAAACAAAAAAACTAAGCTTGGCACGATGGTGCACGCCTGTAATCCCAGCGGCTCGGGAGGCGTAGGCAGGAGGATGGCAAGTTCGAGACCAGAGGCAGTCTGTGTAACTAAGCGAGACCCTGTCTCAAAAAAGTAAAACAAACAAACAAACAAAAAACAACAGCAACTAAATAAAACTGTGGAATGTGGAGCTGATGCCTTAATTTACAAAGAATTTTCATATCCTACATGATTCCCTTGAGCCTCTAGCTGAGCCTGTGCAATGACAAAGAATATAGAAGGACAAGAGCGGGAGACAGGAGGGAGAGGAGCTGTCAGTGAGCACCTGAGGGGCTGCTGCCCTCTGCACCCTCCCTCCTGGTAAGATGGGGATACCCACGTAGCAAAATAGCCAAAATCCCGAAGGCCGACAGCACCAAATGGTGGTCTTCCCTATGATCTGAGCCTTTCTGTTGCTAGAATGAAATGTTAACCCCTGTAAGGCAAGGTGTTGGTTACGCACCCCTGCTCTTAATGAGGTAATTCTTGGAGGTGTTGTAAGTAGGACTCCTGAGACTCTTGACTGAGAAGCCAAGGGAGTCATCGAAGGAACTAAAGAGTCTACAGGCACTGTAAAAGGATCGGAGGGAAAAGGAGAAGCCCCAAATGGAGCCAATGACCAGCGCTACGTTCTCCTCTCCCACATCCGAGGCGCGTTGGTTTCTGCGCACAGTGGCCTCAGGTCAGCCTCATGTCAGCCCACAGCCCAATGTAGCTCAGATGAGTTTGCTTCGTTTAGTGTTCTGAGAGCCAACACAACTCCCTCACCTGTACTGTTATGACCTCAAGGGTAAGACCCTGACTTCTTCCACTTGGAAGTCCCCAAAACACCAAGCTCAGTGCTCTACTGATGGACTATCTTCCCCCCACACCTGCTGAGAGAGTCGTATACAGGCAAAGGAACAGAGGCGGAAAGGGGAGGAGCTGTTCATGAACAGAGCTGAGCAGTGCTGAAGCTCTTTAGTTTTGAGCCACAGAAGTGGATTCTGGTTCTTGGGTTTGATCACGGGCAATTAAAAATGGGAAAGTATTGGGTGGGATTTGGGGGTTCAGTGACTGGGTGCTAAGTTGCCCCTGCCATGTCTTTTAGGACCTGTCTTTCACATGCTTCAGCCTCAACTCTCACTGTTTCTTTAATCTCAAACTCCCAGGAGCCTGAATTTGGTTAGATTAATGTCATATAGCAATAGGGGCTGGGATTTAGCTCAGTTAGTAGAGCGTTGAGCTGCAGTCTCTGAGGTCCCGAGTTCAATTCCCAGCACCGCAAAAATGGGAGAAGGTCCTGGCAATCCACTCCCCAGGCAATCCTGAAACAGTCAGCCATTGAAAACCCTATGAGGGTCGCTATGAGTCAGATACCGACTCGACAGCAACTAACAACAACAACAACAACAACAACAACAACAAAGCAATAGGGGCACTCGTGTGTCGGGTAGAGGGGTGGGGAGATTTTACGCAACCAGTACCCTCTCCATATTGTTTATCTCATGTTAGATATTTTTATACATTGCCTTTTCCAATCCCACATCATACTGCTAGGAAAGAGTCCCCTTTCCTGGGATTTTCTTCATTTGACAATCTATATTTTTCCTCCAAGAATAGTATATTTTCTTTAAGGACTACAAGGTTTTCTATTAATAGAAAAATTGTAAAATACAGACAAATACCAAGAAGAAAACTAAAACTGTCTGCTGTTTGAATATGGTTTAAGTGTATCCTCCAGAAGATCATGTACTTGAAGCTTGGCTCCCAAGATGGTGATGTTACAGGAGGTAGAGCCCAAGGAGGGGCCTAATGGAAAATGATTAGGTCACTGGAGCAATTAGTATAGTGTTCACAAGGTTACAGTTAGTTCATTCCAGAGTGAGTTGTTAAAAAAAAAAATCAGGTCTGCCCACTGGATCTCTCTGTCCTCTTGTCTTGCCTTGTGATCTCTTCTACACATTCTCCTGCCATTGCAATGCCATCTGCCATGAGGCCTTCACACTGCCAAACAGATGGGGTCACTCACTCTTGGACTTACAAGCTCCCAAATTGTAAGCTAAATAAGTCCCTTTTCCTTAAACATTACCCGGCCTCAGGCATTTTGTTATAGCAACTGAAAATGGACTAAGACATCATCCATGATCTACCATTCAGAGAGCAATGACCACGTTTGGTTGGTGTCCTTCAGCTTTCTTTCTTTCTTTCTTTCTTTCTTTCATTCTTTCTTAGTTCTTTCTTAGTTCTTTTTCTTCTTTCTTTCTTTTCTCCTTCTCCTCCTCCTCCTCCTGTTCTTCTTCTCCTCCTCCTCCTCCTTTTTTCTCTCTCTCTGTCTCTCTCTCTGTCTCTCTCTCTCGCGCGCGCATTATACCCACTTTTCATTAAAAATGTAAGTAAAATGAAAGTGAAAAAGCCAGCGACTTGTTTTGTGACTTGCCACTTGCTATGTTTCCTATTCTGTTAAGTATTTGCTTCCTTTTTTAATGGGTGGCAAAACTTAAATCTGTCCTCCACTGTTGGACATTTAGGTGCTTCAGATTTCTTTGCTGTTACATGGAATGAAATGATAAACAACCTTGCAAAAATATCTCTATACATCTGTTGAATTACTTCCTTAGGATAAATTTCTGCAAATGAAAATGCTAAGTTAAAGGATGGGCATTTTTAAGGTTTTTAGGTAAGGGATCAAATGCTCTTGTGAAATAGTATACTAAATATCCTCCTGCTTGTGCCAAATAAGATAGCAACACCCAGTATTATGTATTTCCAAAATATTTTCCTATTTTTATGGGAGAAAATAGCATTTCATTCTTGCTTAGTTTTATAAAAATATTTTTAAAATGTATTTATTTATTTGTTTGTTTGTTTTGAGACAAGGTCTTGCTGTGTAGCCCAGGCTGATCTGGAAATTGTTATGTAGCTCCAGGTGGCTTTGAAATCACAGTCCTCCTGCCACAGCCTCCCATGTACTAGAATCATAGGCGAAAACTTACTTTTTATTGAGATATAACTTATATAAAGTGATCTCATCAAAGGATACGACTCAGTGAATTTTTACACATAGAAATGTCTAGCTAACTGCCACCCAGATCAAAATATACATTTCCACCCTTCCAGAAGCTTCTCTGTTCCCCTCCCAACTAATCCCCCTGCAACAATAATTATGATGCGACCTCTTTTTCACATTGAAACTGTTTTGTCGGTCCTGACTCTCACATAAATAGGAGTTTGCAGGCTCAGTTCTTTTGTCGCTGGCTTTTTCACTCAACATGATGTCTGTTAGATTCAACCCCATTAGCATGTGCGTCTGTAGATCACACCTTCTCATTCCAGGCTATGTCACAGTATAGGAATAAACTACACTTTATTTGCCCATTCTTCTGTGCAAGGATCTGCTGGTTTTCATTTTGTTCTTACAATGCCTTTTGGTGGCCATGGACACTAGCATCCCTGGAGTATACACACTGGGTCACATAGTATCTTTAGCATTAGTACATCCTTCCAAGTACTTTTCTAAGTGGTTGTATCAACTTACACTCCCACCAGAAGCACTGGCGAGTTCCAGGTGCTCCTTATCCTTGCCAACTCCATGGTATTTTTAGACCTTTAAATCACAGCCTCAAACCCAAACCCAAACCTGAACCCTGAACCTGTTGCAAGTCAAGCATTATTTTTTGTAGTGTAGACATGTAATAGTACCGGTGCATAGGTTTAAATCCTATGTGTAGATAGCAGAGCTTCAGACTGAACCTGAACCAAAATCCTGAACCTGTTCTTGTTTAACAGTTTTGAAAAACTTTTCTGAACCTGTAACTAGACTCAAACCGGAAGCCAAACCCAGGGAAAATTGAGTTTGAGTTCAGCGTCTAATGTTGTTCCTTCTCTCTCTTGTTCTCTCTCTTATCATTAGCTATTTAAAAGTTGAAAAAAATGAAAAAAATCTATATACACATAGAATTAAACTTAAACCTGAATGGAATCTGAACCCTCTAAATTTTAATATATTGAACCCATAACCAAACAGAACCCAATTTTCACAGGTTTAAAGCCATGCTTTAAATTCAGATATTCTGAGGGGTTTTGCTTGTGTTTTTATTATTACACATGAGGTTAATCATTTGCCTTCTACATGGCTGGACCATTTGGATTTCTTCTTTTTTGAATTGCTTGTTCAAGAGCACGTCTATCCTTCTTTTGGATCAGGGTGATTGTATCTCTTACTGATTTCAGAGTTATTAATATCTTATTATAACTTTTGGTTAGGTATGTTGTCTATATACGTATATGCTTTTGTTTAGATAAAATGGTACTGAATGCCAATACATACTGAAGCTTTCCTATAGGCCAGGTACCTCACTAAGGGTTTTATAAACCATGTCATCAGTCCTTAGACTTTACATAAGAAACTAACGTCACGTGGTTTAGTAATTGTCAGGTGGGAGTCACACCTCGCTGGTTGAAAACCAGAGCACAACTTCCAGCCCCTATGGTCTGTCACCTTGTAACTTTTTGACGGACCACTTATTTTCAAGGCTGCTGGCATGGATTGTGGAATCTTCTTCTATGATTATTTTTGGAATGATGATTTCACCTTTATTATAAGGTTGATTTCTATTTAAAGGAGGTCTGTGTGCTCATCACGATTTTCACTGGAAGAAGAGAGTGTGACCAAGATTTCTGGTGCCATTAGACAATGGGCAAGAGAGACTCCCTTGATGGCCATCCATGGGTCCTTAGCTGGTTCATGGCCCTGCTCTACCCAGCCTAGAGCCATGTCTCCAGGCTTATCCCTCCCTGCTGACTGCTGGCACCCTTGACACAGGCCAGACTGCACTATGTGCTGTCTCCTGCCTATGACTTGGGTCTGGGGGGCTTCACCAACTCAGTCCTGTAACTGCTGAGTTAAATTGACATGGGAGATGAAGGTTTAATTAATCCTTTTGGTACCACCTTCCTTGAAGGTCCAACATACCTCTGTTTCCCCTTTTAAGAAGTGATCTCTGAGACCATTCTAATAGCTAATACTGCTTACTCTGTTCAAACCAAATGCACCACCCACAACCCATATGAATACGTGATTTAACCCTTGAAACAAACTTAGCCGGGAGGAATTATTGGTGTTCCCATTTTATAGGTGAGAACACTGAGGCACAGAGAAATTAGCTGTCCCAAGGTCCTACCTCAGGGTTCAAATCCAGGCAGACTGGCTGCTTGAAGCCACTTCACCAAGTCACTGTTCTATGAGTGGAATAAGAGGCTGATAGCCCAGGCCAGGGAGAAGGACCTGGCAACCCACTCCCAAAAATCAACCTGCCATTGAAAACCCTATGAACAGAAGAGAAGCACTGCCAATAGTGTTTCGCCTGTCGTATGTAGGGTCGCTATGAGTCGGACACCGACTTGACGGCACCTAACAACAGCCCAGGCCACTGTGGTCATGCAGCCGTGGCTAAAGTCAAAGTTATGAGTTTTTTGAGGCTTTAGGTCTTTCTTTTCTTTCCTTCCTTTCTTTCTTTCTTTCTTTCTTCTTTCTCTCTCTTTCTTTCTTTTCTTTCCTTCTCTTCCTTCCTTCCTTTCTTTCTTTTTCTCTTTCATCTTTTTCTTTTTTCTTTCTTTCTTTTTCCTTTCTCTTTTCTTTCTCTTTTCTTTCTTCCATTCTCTTTCTTTCCTTCCTTTCTCTTTCCTTCCTCTTTCTCTTTCTTTCCTTCTTTCTCTTTTTCTTTCTCTTCTTTCCTTTTTTGTTTATTTCCTTTTTCTTCCTTCCTTTCTCTTCTTTCTTTTTTTCTTTCTTTCCTTCCTTCCTTCCTTCCTTCCTTCCTTTCTTTCTTCTGCTCCTTCTCTCTCTCTCTCTCTTTCTCTCTTTCTTCTTTATTTCTGTTTGTTAAGAGAAGGGATGTCACTATGTGAATCTGTTTTCTTTTTTACTCTATCAGTGCTCACAGTTCCCTTGTGAGAAATTAGTATTCTCTCAGAGTGAGTTAGCTAGGACTGCCATAGCAAACTGCCACAGACTGGGAAGCTTAAAATAACAGAAATGTATTGTCTCGCGGTTCTGGAGGCCAAGAGTCTGGAATCAAGGTGTCCATGGGGTGGATCCTTCCTAAGACTCTGAGGGAGAGCCCTCTCCATGCCTTTTTCCTAGCACTATTGCATCGAAACTAATGCTACAGGTGCCCTACAAGCTTCATCTCATGACCCCCATGGGCTGGCCCCACACATTGACTTGGGGGAAAGCTTGTCCTCAGCTTGGTTCCTGGACCTTTTCGTTCTGTTGTACATAGGGTCACTGTGAGTCGGACCTGACTAATAGTGGTCTGGAGGGCTGCAGACGTGAAGAGATCTCATTTGACCACATATGCTGCTATTCCAATATGGTACAAGCCTTAAGCACTTACCTTAGCCAGACATGGTGGTGCATACCTATAATCTCAGCACCTAGGAGGTTGAGGCAGGAGGGTCATGAGGTTGAGGTCTTCCTGGGCTACACAGCAAGACTGTCTCAAAAAAACCAAAAAAACCAAAAAGACAAACAAAAAAAACCCCACAAGCTGAGTGCAGTGGCGCATGCTTGTAATCCCCCAGAGGCTGGGGAGGCGGAGGCAGGAGGATCGCAAGTTCGAGATCAGCGGCAGTCTATGTAACTTAGCAAGACCCTGTCTCAAAAAGTAAAAACATCGGCTGAGGGTGCAGCTCAGTGATCCAGCACTTGCAAAGCATGCAAGTGTGAGGCCCTGGGTTCAACCCCCAGTACCGAAAAAAAAAAAAGAGAATAAAACAACCACAAAACCCTCCAAACAAACAAAGAACCAAATAAACAAAACACAACAACACATGAGAAATGCAAAACAAACAAACAAAAAACCCAACGCCCCTCCCAAACCAAACCAAACCAAAATAATCTCTTCTCTTACTTAGAGCCAGTAACTCCAGAATTATAAATCATATGCTCAGAGAAGGCTAAGGGCCAAAGCTTCTGCCCCTAGCTACATGACACCTGAAAGCTACATCACTTGAAAGCTTCTAGAAATCCTGATAGTCAGGCCCCAGTGCAGACCATGTATACTGGAATCTTTGAGCGTCCCTCCAGGTTACTCTGTGTGCGGCAAGGTCAAGAGCCAATGCCTTTGTGGTACGCGGGAAGCAGATCCCAGGAGCCAGCTGGAGCATCCACACAGGCCTGGATGTTATTGGTGGAGGGAGTAGAGGCAGAAATAGGAAAAATGAATGCTGTGGAGGCTGTTTGAAGCCTACAACACAGAGGAAAACAGATTTGGGTCCTATGTGGTGGTGGTGGTAGTGGTGTTAGGTGCCATCGAGTCTGTATCCAACTCATAGTGACCCTGTGTACAACAGGCGAAACACTATTGTCAGTGCTTCTCTGCTGTTCATAGGGTTTTCAATGGCGGATTGATTTTTGGGAGTGGGTTGCCGGGTCCTTCTCCCAAGCCTACAGCACCTGGTGTTCCCAGGCGGTCTCCCATGCAAGTACTAACCAGGCCTGCCCCTGCTTAGCTTCCGAGCTCTGACGGGATCGGATGCCACAGGGCCACGGCTGCAGGCCTATGTGGTGTGGTGGGTGTTAAGTAAGCCTGTTTTAACATTTGTGATAAAATCAAGATGCCTTGGGGAGCATTTCCAAAAACAGCCTCACCCAGATCAACCCTTGTAGCCAGCATAGCCTTCAACCCTGATGCTTCCCGTGAGCTGGAGGCCATCTTGGCAATTCACATCAGGATTTAGTGATGAAGGAGCAGAGGGTTCTAACTCTTCTGTCACAGGCGGCCTCCACCCGGTAGAATCCCAGAGAGGCTCAGAGCTGAGTTGACAACCGCCATTCCCATCATGTTCCTGTAGGTTGCAGGGTGACACTTTTGTTCTTTCTCTGCCTCATGTGGTTATGGGGGGAAGAGATGATGAAAGTCATTGCTAGAGAGTGATGCTCTGTGCCCACCCACCCCCGCCATGTTTGTTGAATGAATGATTGAACAAACTTGACAGTGTTGCCATCCTGAACTGCCCGCTCTACCCAGAGGGAAGGGAGGGGAAGAACAGAATCCAGGGGCTGCTCTTGCTTTGAATATAATTGTCCAAAGAAGTCCAGCTGAAAAATTCTGCTTCGCTTGTATAAATAAGCAGGAAGCTCATAACCATGAGCCAAGTGGAAAGTTTTCTCCGTAAAAATGTGTAGGATCAGGGAATTTTAAAAGAACTATAATTTCTCCTAAATTGCCAAGAGTAAATTTCAAATGTCTCACCACAAAAAGATGATGGGTAAGTGGGGTGATGGATGCAATAATTAGCTTGATTTAATCATTCCACAGTATATATCTACATCAAAACATCACATTGTGCCTCAGACGTATATATAATTATGATCTGTCGATTAAAATCAATACCAATTTTAGAACTATAATGTCTCACGTACCAGTCACTGACACCACTATAAAGTCATTAATTTGTGTGCTACTGATTTGGAATTTGCAGGAATTAATATTTGTTTAGTCAATTCTTCTGGGACAAGAGTGATCAAAATAATTCTCAAATGGAAAAAAATATGATATTCAAAATTTGGAAGCCTAGGGTCAAATCCTAGATTGACAAATAATTAGCAATATGAGGTTGGAGATGTTGTGGCCTCTGTGAATCCCTTATGTAAAAGCAGAATAAACATTGCCAGTTTGTTGTGAGCATAAAGTTGGTGAGAGGATACCGTGAACTGTGGAGTGCTTTATAATATGTTTAGAGTCTTTCTTATAACCTAAATCTAATTATTCCTTAGAGCTTTCTGAAAGCCAAAAGACATGAGATTCTTTCATGTGGCTTCAACTTCTGGGCTTAGCAATTGCTCATGAATATGTTTCTCTTAGATCATTTGACATATGGAATTTATAGACATAACCTTTTTTTTATCACATGGACCCTTACAGCTAGAAAGGCCTCAGAGCTGTGCTTTTAAAAATGTGTCTAATTGTCAAAATGACTAAGAGGTCACATTGCACATAGCTGCATGTGTATGTGTGATGAGTATGTGTCCATGTGTACAGCTGTGTGTGTATATATACACCCTTATGTGCACATATATAACACATGAATATATATGAATATATTTGTGTGTCATATAGACATGTTGTTGTTGTTGTTGTTGTTGTTGTTGTTAGGTGCCGCTGAGTCGGTATCCGACTCATAGCGACCCTCAGAGGGTTTTCAATGGCTGACTGTTTCGGGATTGCCTTGGGAGTGGATTGCCAGACCCTTCTCCCATTTTTGCGGTGCTGGGAATTGAACTCTGGACCTCAGAGACTGCAGCGCAGCACTCTACCAACTGAGCTAAATCCCAGCCCCCCATATGGACATGGGTGCGTTATATATAATATTTGTATGTAGTTATATATACATATGTTCATGCACATATATACAATCTATGTACATTCTTATACATATGTAGGAATATATACTAAATATTCACATATGCCTGCAGGTGTAGCCCTGTGGCATCCAATCCTGTCAGATCTTGGAAGCTAAGCAGGGTTGGCCCTGGTTAGTACTTGGATGGGAGACCGCCTGGGAACACCAGGTGCTGTAGGCTTGGAAGACGGACCTAGCAACCCACTCCCAAAAATCAATCCACCATTGAAAACCCTATGAATAGCAGAGAAGCACTGACAATAGTGTTTCGCCTGTTGTACATAGGGTCGCTATGAGCCGGACACTGACTCGATGGCACCTAACAGCAACAACATTCATATATACTTTATATAATATTTACATCCCATGCCTGCAGCCATACCATTGTGGCATCCAATCCAGTCAGATCTCGGAAAGTAAGCAGGGTCTGGCCTGGTTAGTACTTGGATGGGAGACCACCTGGGGGTACCAGATGCTGTAGGCCTAGGAGAAGGACCTGGCAACCCACTCCTAATAACCAATCAGCCATTGAAAACCCATTGAATAGCAGAGAAGCACTGACAATAGTGTTTCATCTATTGTACATAGAGTCGCTAGGAGTTGGACACCGACTCGACGGCACCTAACAACAACAAAAAAAGCTCCAGATGAGGTTCTGGAATCTGTATTTTCAAAGCTCCACATGTGATTCTGATTATTAGCAGTTTGGGAAACAACCCTCCCTTGCTTTTTTCTCATGAAGAAACACAAGGCCTGAGAGCTGGGGTCTTGGCTAAGGTCATACAGCTGGCTAGAGGAGAAGTTCAAAAGGAAGCCTACCTCTCCTTGTCCCAGCTCAGTGCAGATTATGATAAACCACGCAGTCCAGGAGATCTGCACAGGGCTATCCTAACGTCCTGGAAATATCTTCTTTCAAACTCCAAGGGCAAGGGTGAGGGGCTGCCAACTGCAGCTGGTGGGCCAATCTGGCCTGCTGCTAGTGTTTATATAGCCACATGGCAAGAATGGTGAGCTTTTTAAATTTTTTTTTTTTGTGTGTGTGTGTGGTACTGGGAGTTGAACTCAGGGCCTCGTGCTCACATGCTTTGCAATTACTGGACCGCTGAGCTGCACCCTCAGCCCACTTATTTACTTTTTGAGACAAGGTCTCGCTAAATTATGCAGACTGCCTCTGGTCTTGAACTTGTGATCCTCCTGCCTCTGCCTCCCGAGCTGCTGGGATTACAGGCTAAATTGCCTGTACAGGCGTGCACCACTGTGCCTGGCTCTCAATTAATTTTGAAGACAGAGAGCACTAACTCTGAACCTCAATTAGGTACAATGTCATCCTCTCCCCTAAAAGAATTCCATTCTCCACATTAATTGACCTGTATTGGAATAAGTATACAATTATTGTTATCATTACATTTTCAACTTCATCAATAAGAATGTGTGGAAATGTGGTTTCTCATTTCTTATAAAGGTTCCTGCATAATATCTTAGATTTTAACTCTTGATCTACAGCTCCCAAGATTTTTTCTGTCTGGATTTTATAGAAAAAATTTCCTGACTCTTGATTTTGGTGTTGGCATGAGGTGTAGAAAGGATGTTTTCAGATATGTTTTGGAGGGAGAGCTGACAGGACTTTAGTGCTGGCAGACCATACACCATGACACAGAAAGTTAGTGGGACGTGGGGCCACCTGATCTCTAAGCCACTTGATAAGACTGTAAGGGGCCTGTGTTTCACCAGCCTCTGGGGCCACAAGGCTGCCATCCTGGTCACCAAGCAGTCCTCCACGTAGGCCATTGTGGGCCCGAAGATCTCCCGTGTACCGGCAGCCCGATGACCAGAATACACAGTGCCCTGCAGGGATCCTGGGCCTCCGCACCCCCAGCCTGTAAACAACGCTGCCTTGTTGACTGATGAGCACTGTCAGTCTTCCAGCCACGTCCCCGCCTTCCATATGACCAGCAGGTTGGCTCACGGCTGGCACCAGCACTGAGCAGCCTGAACATTTAATCAGGTTCAGGGAACAGGCAAGGACTGGTTCCCTAGCTAGAGCAAAACACAACAAATACTTTGGACTAAGCCCTGTGTGCCGTGTCTTGCTGGAGCTTGCCGGCCCTTCGGAGGCCCTCAGACGTCTCTTAATTAATTGCTGGAGCCAAGTGGGGCGATCTTGTGAGTGCTGTTGCTTTTGCTAATCTGATCCAACCGTGCACAGGGCAGATGAGGAGCTGGCCTTGCGTTTGGGGGAACAATGAGGGGAGGCTGGGGCTCGGGATGAGCTTGGTGGCCCAGCTCCCATGGTTGGGACAATGTTTGCAATGGTCAACCTGCTGGTCTCTAGGCAGAGAAAACTCTTTCCTTAAACTCCTTGGCTCAGACAGACTCATAATCAAATTCTGGCTCTGCCAGCAACCAGTTCTGAGACCTTGGGCCAATTTACCCTTGGAGCTTCACAGTGTCATTGTTGTGTTGTTGTTAGGTGCCGACTCATAGCGACCCTTATAGGGTTTTCAATGGCTGATTGCTTCGGGATTGCCTTGGGAGTGGATTGCCATGTCCTTCTTCCATTTTTGCGGTGCTGGGAATCAAACTTGGGACCTCAGAGACTGCAGAGTGGCGCTCTACCAACTGAGCTAAATCCCAGCCCCTCCCAGTCTCATTGACAATGGATATTGTAGTACCTCCTGGCAGAATGGTGGTGGAAATCAAGTAAGATGAGGGTGAAGCTGTGTGTCTCGAAGGCCACTGATCAGTGGGGTGTGCTCACAGCCAGAGGCAGTGCTAGCTCTGGGTGATGGAGAAAGCAGGAGAGATGTAGGGTGGACACACTTCCGTAAGGGCTGAATGAGTCCTGGGCACCAGGGAGAGCTTCGGGAGCAGAGAGGCTGGAATGGGGAGTGGAGATTGGGCTGCTGGTTCCAGGGACTATCTCCGGAGCTCCTCCGCACTGATGGATATGGCTCCAGTGGAGGCTGGCAGAGCTGGGACCTGAAGGGGGAGGTTTCCTGCTTACTTGGCCATAGGACTCCAGGAGGGGCAAGGGGACCACCACCAGGAAACCCAGTCGTGGCTGTGTCTTCCTCTTCCTCCTCCTTCTCTTCCCATACCTGTTTGATCTCAGGTGCATAGGATGGGATTAATTATAATCCTTGGATCATGCCACGCTCTTGCCATAGCTCTCTCTTTTTAGTTAGTTATTTCTACTAATGATTAAAATGATTAGTTATCGTACGAGATGCCTATTGCCAACCATGAGCAGAGCCAGGCATTCAAACTGCAAGGGGAGACTTTGATCAGGAATAACTATGGCAATAGGGAAGAGTCCGGTGTGATCAGAGCTAACGAGGATCAGTGCATTTTAAAGGGAGAGGGAGGGAGGAAGGACCGAGGGGCCCAAGCAGGGGTGAGTAGAATCTGGATCGTGAATGGCCTTAAAGCATTGGTGAGTATAAAGGCAATTAGACCAGCTGCGTCTGTGAGCTGGCAGTTATTGAATTTAGCCTCTTATCCTCCCACAAAGATTTGAGACAGGGGCGCTATCTTCAGGTGTTGGCCGGAACAAAGAGTGAAAAACTTTTTTGGCAGCCTTGAGCTTCCTCAGGCGGGAGCTTTGGAGGGGCAGGACCATCCTCGGGATGTGGCCTTGAGCGGCTGGACACAGTTTGTGTTTGTTTAAGCCTTTATCGGCCAAGGCTGGGGCCTACTGGAGAAGAGAATCTGGCTTGAGCTCGGCCAGAGAGAGAGTCTTTGTCACCACAGGCCCATGGAGGCCCCCTGTCATCTGCCCTTCCCTTGTTTCCGTCTTGTCTTACCTGCGATGGCCTGGGAGCAAGGCTGACCTCTGGTATTAGCGGAGGCTCCCCCGTGCCATCTCACGCCGTCCCCTCTCAGCCCCGCTGCTGTGCTATGAACTTGCTTTTTGGGGTGGGAGTTGGGGGAACAAATCTATGAGGCTTCCTGGGTTCAGCTGGGGGAGGGGAGCAGGCATGGATGCACTGACAAATGCCTAACAACCGGCTCTGATGGTGAGAGAACAGGTGTGCGGAGAGGCTGAGTCTCTGTCGCTCGTGGATTCCAAGAATGCAGACATTCCCAGCATGGCCAATTCCAAGTCACTCACTTCAAGCGGTTCAAAAAATCCTGGGGCTTTTAACAACCGGCGGGTGGCATGAACTGACTCCAAGCTCACCTCTGGGCTAGGGCCCCTCCTTAGACACCCACCACTCTCTTTCCTGTGGTTTTCATCCCTTAGATGGGGCAGACCTTACCAAGTCTCCCAGAAAATGATCAGCCAGTTCTCGCATGCATGGCCTGCAGCCGTAGCCCTGTGGTATCCCATCCCGTCAGATCTCGGAAGCTAAGCAGGGTCGGGCCTGGTTAGTACCTGGATGGGAGGACACCTGGGAACACCAGGTGCTGTAGGCTTGGGAGAAGGACCTGGCAACCCCCTCCCAAAAAGCAATCTGCCATTGAAAAGCCTATGAACAGCAGAGAAGCACTGACAATAGTGTTTCCCCTGTTGTACAGAGGGTCGCTATGAGTTGGATACCGACTCGACGGCACCTAACAACAACAACAACAGTTCTCACGTGTGGTCTTTTCCACACAATGTACTGGATGCGGGCTTCCGGTTCTTTGGGAATTACTTTCAAAAACTCCCCTCTGACAAATTAAAACCTTGACCTCTGTCTTAGTCCATGACAAAATATCTTATAAAGAAAAGAGGTTGATTTGGCTCCAAGGCTGCCTACGTCCAGACAGCATGGTGCCAGCATCTGGCAAGGAACCCCTTGGCTGCAGGGTAACATGGTGGAGAAGCAGAGGGGAAATGGTTGTGGGCAAAACGGGCCAAGCACATGGAGTAGCTTCACTTTATGACAACCAGCTCTCATTAGAACCAACCTGGTCTTGCGAGAACTACATTAATCCCTTCTGATGCCAATGACCCCATGCCCTATTCACCTTCTGCTATGTTCCACCTCTTCATTGTAGGGAAAAATTGGGTAGAAAATGGCAAAAACTCCCAAACTGGGAAAATGGTGCTTGAATATCTGGTTTGTAAGTTAGAAATCTAGGGAAAATGAAAGTAACTTGGTTGCACGTTTGTGCAAAACCCTTCCTAATTGGACAACTGGACTGAAAGCTGATTGGCTCAGGCCATTCCATGGGCGAGCTACATAAAGAGTTGGGCTGCGGCAGCTCAATCCTTTTGGCACAGCCTTTTAAGCTTTTTTTTTTGGCACCCTTTCTGCGCCTTCTCGCCGGTTCCTGCCCAGACCACCGATGAGGAAACGACTCTCCCGCTGCTCTCCCCTGGACCTTTGATGAAGAAAAAACGCTCTCCTGTCACAATCATCAACAAGGAAAGGAACCTGCTCTCCGTCTGACCACCAAGGAAGCAACAGCTGTCGCCTTGTGACCACGGAGATGACCAACACAGGTGTTTGCCCCTGGAAGGCAAAAGTGCCTGAGGCTTTTCCTTTCTTCCGTCTCCTCTGGGGTCCCGAGGGCCGCAGGAGTCTGCACCTCTCACCTGAGGGTCCCAAGTGAATTGTGTTTAGTATCTGTGTGCATGGCAGCGCAGCCTGTCCGAACCTCCAGGCCGGACTGGGAGGCGCGTGCCCCACATTCATGGTTCTATCACTTCAGTATCCCCGCCCTGGTGACCGAGACTCCAGAACATGAATTGTTGGGGAACAAATCACATCCAAACCATAGCAGCCCATAGAAGCCCTGATGGAGATCCAGAGGCCTGGTTTGGAACCCAAGAGCCACAAACTTGACTCTGATCTCTCTCTTCCATGTGTCCCCTCTCATTATGAGTGTACGTCACTGCAGGAACAAGGGAAGAGAGTCATGTCAAAAATAAGGCCAGGTGGGAGAGAGAGGACCTCTGCTAGAGAAGGAATTTAGATCTGCTTTGTCTCTGTGTTTTCCATATCACTGATGCTCAATACAGATTAGTGGAATTAATGTTGTTGTTAGGTGCCATCGAGTTGGTGTCCAACTCACAGTGACCCTATGTACAACAGGTGAAACACTATTATCAGTGCTTCTCTGCTATTCATAGGGTTTTCAATGGTGGATTGAGTTTTGGGAGTGAGTTGCCAGGTCCTTCTCCCAAGTCTACCACCTCTGGTGTTCTCAGGCGGTCTCCCATCCAAGTACTAACCAGGCCTGACCCTGCTTAGCTTCCGAGATCTGACTGGATCAGAAGCCACAGTGCTACGGCTATAGGCTAGTGGAATTAATACTTATCTACAAATCTTATCTTGCTATTCAAACAAGTAGAACATATAATCTCTGGCCTCATGGAGCTGACAGGTGGCATAAAATATAGAATGAATAAAGTGATAAAAGGCAGGTGCCAAATTATGGTCCAAAAATGAGCTTTCATTGCTGCCTGGGGGCTGAAGAGGGTGCAGTAGGATGCAGTGCTCAGAGAGTGCTTCTTGGGGGACATGGAGATTGTCCTGAGCCTGTCCTGAGCTACTGGGAGAAGCCCAGTAGCAACCAACAGAAATCACACAGTTCACAGAACTAGAGAGGAGATCTTCCTGCTTAGTCCAGAGACAGATGTAAGGCATTGCCAGAAAGCAGGTCTGGAGGGTGGATTCCTAAGACGTTGGCTCCTCTATGGGATCATGGTTCAAATTTGAGAATGACGACATTGACTTAGTTAATGAGTGAAGACATTGGACATGTGAGCTGTGCGTCAGGCCAAGCTAATGCTCTCTGAGAGCTGTCTGATTAGGAAGACCCTGGCCCACTCTCACAGACTCATGGGCAACACCAGGGAAGTGCTGTCTGCTTGGTACCCATCTCAGCACAGATCAGAGACACAAGGAGAGAAGAAGGAGAGAGGCGACTGTGGAACATCTCCCAAGTGTGCCCCTATAGGTGTCCTAGCTCCATGCAGCCAGAAATCAACCCTGTGCCTTCCTCCTGACAGATGTTCTACCTCTGTCACCTTGACTCAGGGCCTGAGGGCACTATCTTCCTTACTACCCAAGTCAGAAAACCGAGCAGTAGGTCTTACTTTTGTGTGCAATGGTGTTATTGTTGTTAGGTCCCTTCGAGTTGGTGTCTGACTCACAACGACCCTATATACAACAAGCAAAACACTATTGTCAGTGCTTCTCTGCTATTCACAGGGTTTTCAATGGCAGATTGGTTTTGGGAGTGGGTTGCCGGGTCTGTCTCCCAAGCCTACAGCACGTGGTGTTCCCAGGCGGTCTACCATCCAAGTACTAACCAGGCCCGATCCTGTTTAGCTTCTGAGATCTGATGGGATTAGACGGCACAGTGGTACAGCTGTGGGAGTGTGCAATGTGGTAAGCATTTAATCCAGATTTCTTTCACTTCACTTATTCACTTACTCACCCATTTAATACGTTCAATAAACAAGAGCCCACTCTTTAGGGAAGCAGTGCATTACATGGATCAAGAACACGGACTCTTGAGCTGGGCGCTGTGGTGCACGCCTGGAATCCCAGCAACTCCGGAGGTGGAGGCAGGAGGATCGCAAGTTTGAGACCAGAGTCAATCTGAGTAACTTAGCAAGACCCTGTCTCAAGAAGCGAAAAAATGGGCTGAGGGTGCACCTCAGTGGTCCAGCACTTGCAGAGCATGCAAGCACGAGGCCCTGGGTTCAACCCCTAGTACTGCAAAAAAAAAAAAAAAAAAAAAAAACCCAAAAAGAAAACCCACGGACTCTGGAGAGAGATAACTTCAGTTGGAACTCAACTCTGTCACTTATTAGCTGTGTGACCACAAACAAGCTGCTTAACTTCTCAAAGGCTAATATGAAAATAATATATGTATCACATGGTCATTTTAAGGATTTAATGACATAATTCCTATCGTGTTTCATACAGGGCCAGGCACTGAGTTAACACTTAATATATTTATTTCCCCTATGTGTCTGTCAGCTTGTCATGCTGTGGGTTTTGAGTGTTGCTCTGATGCTAAAAACTCTGCCACTAGCATTTAAGATACCAGCAGGGCCACCTACGGTGGACAGGTTTCAGCTGAGCTTCAGACTACGACAGACCAGGGAGAAGGACCCCAAAGCCCGCTCCCGAAACAACTAGCCATTGAAAACCCTATGAATAGCAGAGAAACACTGTCAAATATAGTGCCAGAAAATGAGGACCTCCCCACCCGCCCTCCACCGTTGGAAGGCATTCAAAAGAAGACTAGGAAAGAGTTGCCTCCTCAAAGTAGAGTCGACTTTAATCACAGGAATGGAGGAAAGCTGCTGGGACCTCCATTTGCTGATGTGGCAAGACTCAAAATGAGAAGACACACAGTGACTGCAACACTAGGCTCAAACATAAAAAGATCATGTTTATGGCACAGTGTTGGGTAGTGTTTTGTCCTGCTGCAATTAGAGTCACTATGAATTGGGTCCAACTTGATAGCACCTAACAACAACAACAACAACAACAACAACAACAACAACAACAACAGCATATTTGCTATTGCAATAACATTGTTGGTGTTATTGCTATTATAATTTGGCAGGAGTATGGATAAATGGCCTGCAGCCATAGCCCTGTGGCATCTGATCCTGTCAGATCTCGGAAGCTAAGGAGGGTCAGACCTGGTTAGTACTTGGATGGGAGACCACCTAGGAACACCAGATACTATAGGCTTAGGAGAAGGACCCGGCAACCCACTTCCAAAAATCAACCTGCCACTGAATGGCAGAGAAGCACTGACAATACTGTTTCGCCTGTTGTACATAGGGTTGCTATGAGTTGGATACGACTCCACGGCACCTAACAACAACAGCATGGATAAATGAGCTCTTACCAATGTACCAGCTGCTGTTTAGCTCAGTTGGTAGAGTGCCACTCTGCACTCTCTGAGGCCCTAGGTTTGATCCCCAGCACTGCAAAAATGGAAGAAGGATGTAGCAATCCACTCCCGAAGCAATCTCGAAAACCATCAACCATTGAAAATCTTATGAATAGCAGAGAAGCCCTGACATAGCACTGGGCATAGCACAGTGTTGGGGAGTGTTTCGTTCTGTTGTACCTAGGGTTGCTATGAGTCAACACTGAACAACAACAACCATTGTCCCAGAGATGTTCTGTTGCCTCTTTTCTGAGGGGTGCACGTCTCCCTTACCCAATGGTGCATATGATCCCTTTAATAAAATCATCCACTGGAGACAGAGACCAGCAGGTATATTTGAGCCTTGAAGAGGAAATGTGGGCCCATTTCCTGTCTCCCCACTAGATCCGCACACAGAGGGTGTCTATCTGAACCCTTCCCACTGCAGGGAATGGAAGCTCAGCCCCTTACCTCAAGTGCCCCTGTGACTCTGGGCCATCCTCACCCATGGCTGCTTTTGTACCCTCCACCTCATTTCCAGGAGCGCAGTGTCCAAATATGGTCCTGGAGGCATTCTGGAGACCTTTGCTTCTTGCCCATGGGAAAGGATGTGGTCTGGCTTGTGCCTGAGTGATTAATAACCACGAACCAACCAGTTTACCTGCAGGCGCCTCTGCTGTCTTAGATAAGCACAGGGAACCCTCTGCGCCTTACTCCACAGATATTTGAAAGGCTTTGGGGTTGACCTCCAAGAGGCAAATGATGGCAGGTAGGTGGTTGGGAGGGAGGGCTAGGGGCAGCGCAATGGGGGTACTTACCATAAAACACCATGATCAACACTTTCCATGTTATCTTTGCTCCTTGGAATAACGCTGTGGGAGAGTATTAGTGGTTCCATTTCTAGATTGGAAAACTGATGTTAATTCAGTTAGTTCCTGGCAAGATATGAGCCCGCCTACCCTTGATTTTACTTTACGGCAAGTGTCTGGGTTCCATCTACCATTCTCCATTGGATCATCCAGCTTTGAAAAGCAATGAGGAAACCTGAAGCCTGTGTAGCCATGTTCCTAAGTTTCAATGAGGTGGTCGGAATGAACTTCATTAAATTGGAGTCCCCGGCAGACATATGATCAATGCTTCAATAGCCCTGGGTTCTCTTGTTATTATTGGTCAACTGGGCATTGTGATAGCAAGTGTATCATCCCGAATGAATCACTGCAGTTTTTAGACTGTTTCATCTTATGCACGACAGGGAAAATAATGGTATCTACCTGCACAATACTACGGCTGATGACTGAAGTGAAGAGGAAGCAAGGTAATTCATGAGTGTATTTTTGGATTACAAAATGTTAGGCAATTTTGTTTTGGTATAACTCAGAGTATTAGGTCTGGGATAGCTAAGTATCAGCTTTTAGTTCCAATGGGCAAGTCCATTTGGATATGGTTTGGCATTGATATATACATTGTTGTTGTTGTTGTTGTTGTTGTTAGGTGCTGTTGAGTCGGTATCTGACTCATAGTGACCCTCATAGGGTTTTCAATGGCTGACTGTTTCAGGATTGCCTTGGGAGTGGATTGCCATGTCCTTCTCCTGTTTTTTTGCGGTGCTGGGAATTGAACGCGGGACCTCAGAGACTGCAGCACAGTGCTCTACCAACTAAGCTAAATCCCAGCCCTTGAAATATACATAGGTATAGAAAAATGAAGAAACCTAACTATCGAGTTAGCTTGAGAAGTTGTTACAAAATGAACCCAATCCTATGTCACTACCCCTATATCAAGAGCTAGAGCATCATCAGTACCTGTATCATTCAGGGCTTCATAGAGAAACACAACCAACTGAATGTGTATATAATTATAAAAGGGATTTTATTAGAACAGCATACATGATCAGAGGCTGGATAGTCCTGCCATGGCTGTCAGTAGGCTGCAGAGACAAGGAGACACTGAATGCTCAGTCCAAGAATCTGGAATCCTCAGAACAAGAGGGACCAATGATCCAGCCTAGAGGGACCAATGACACAGTGCCAGTCCAAGGCTGAAGGTTTGGAAGCTCCCTGGAGAGTCACTGGTATAAGTCCACTTTCAAAGTCTGAAGAAGAAGCTGGAGTCTGATATCTGCAGGCAATAGCAGCAGCAAAGATATACCTGCTCAAGAAGAATCCAGCGTATGCACAGGCAGATTTCTCCATTTTACATTTTGCTGCATTCAGCCCCTACACTATTAGGTAGTGCCACTCACGTTCAGGAAGGTCTTCCCTGCTCTGTTCCCTGACCCACATGCCAATGGTCTCTGGAAACCCCCTCACAGATGCACTGAGAAGTGTGCTTTACCAATTTTCTAGGTGCTTCTCAATCCAGTCAAGTTGACGACCAAGATTAACCATCACAGTACCCTGAGAACTCTCTATGTTCCCTCCCAGTCATTCTTGCTTTCCCCTTTCTAGAGACTTCTTCAAACATAGATTCATTTTGCCATTTTGCCATTTTTGAACTTTATCGAAGTGCAATCATACAATATGCATTCTTTTATATGTAGTTTCTTATACTCAAAATATCACATTCGTGTTTTTAAGAAACAATGCTTGTGAGATATATTTTGTTGCTACATTAGTAATTTATTCATTTTCATTACAGTAAGATACCTTAATGCATAAAGACACCACAATTTATACTAGTCTTTTACATTGAAGCATTATCAATTGGTAAACCAATTTCATTTCCTGGAACAAACTCAATTTGACTGATATATGATTTTTTTTTATATTGCTGAACTCAATCCAACAATATTTTGTGTAAGGTTTTTGATTTTGTGATTATATATGAGAGATTGGCCTGTACTTTTCCTTTTTTATTTTCAATGTTCTTGTCTAGTTTTTGTATCAATGTTACTTTTTTTTATAAGTTCATAAAATGAGTTTGGAAATATTCTTTCTTCTATACTCTGAAGTCCATAAAATTAATGTAATTAAATCCTTAAGTATTTGGAAGAATTCACCAATAAAACATATGGGTTTGAAGTTCTCTTTATGGGGAGGTTTTAAATTATGGAACCAATTATTTTAATGAAATGGGAATGTATTTATAATTTCTATTTCTTCTTCTGTCAGTTTTGGTAGTTTGAATTTTTCTACCCATCCATTTCATCTAAATTTTACATTAATTGTCATAATGTTGCTTAAAATATATTTTATCTATTCAATGCCTGTAGTGAAGTCTCATATCTTTTTGGTCATAGGTGTTTTTTCCTTCTTCTTTTTCTTGATCAGTTTTGTCTGGGATTTGGAAATTTGAAATGTTCTGCAAAGAACAAATCCTGGGAAATTAAAATTATGTTCATTGTATATTAACTTTCCATTTCATTGCTTCTGCTCTTATCAGCATTGTTTCTTTTTATCTATTTTCTTTGAGCTATAAATTTCCCTCCAAACATTACTCTGGCTACATTTCAGTTTTGATGTATTTTTACAATTAATATTTCTAAGTACATAGTATATTTATTTCTCTATATGTCTTGTTGTTGTTGTTAGGTGCTGTCGAGTCGTGTGCGACTCATAGCGACCCTCATAGGGTTTTCAATGGCAGATTGTTTCGGGATTGCCTTGGGAGTGGATTGCCACATCCTTCTCCCATTTTTGCGGTGCTGGGAATCAAACTCGGGACCTCAGAGACTGCAGAGCAGCACTCTACCAACTGACCTAAATCCCAGCCCCCCTATATGTCTACTAAATCTAAAATATATCCAATTTATATCACACATATTCATAGCTAATCTATATTTCTACAAGACTTTCCTCTGAGACCTGTGGTTGTCTTACAAGTGTATTGCCTAATTTGCACACATTTGGAAATTTTCCAATTACCTTTTGGTAATTAATTTCTAATCTAATACCACTGAGATTAGAGAACATATTTGGTAGATTTCAATCCTATGACATCAGTTGAGACTTGCTTTGTAAATCTGTACATGGTCATAAGTAGTAAATGTTCCTTGCCACTTGGAAAGGATGTGTATTTTAAGGTATTGAATGCTCTGGTCTGTGTCAATTAGGTCAATTTTATTATTTGAAACTTTCAAATAGTCCATATCCTTACTATAATTGTGGATCATTTTTTCTTATTGTTATACAAAATTGGTTTTCTATACTCTGGGTCTATATTATTAATGGAATATCAGTTTAAGATTATTGTTTTTCCTTGATCGACTAAACTTTTTGTTACAGAATTTCATTATCAATATAAAATATTCCTTTTAGTAGAGCTTCTTGCCTTCAAAACTAATAAATAAATAAATAAATTCATAAAATGAGTATGGCTACATACTTTCTTTTGGTTAGTGTTTACATGGGGAGATATATATATATATTTCCATTCTTCTTCTATTTGAAATCTTTTGTATACTCACTTATGGTATGGTTTTTATTAGCAGAATATTTTGTTTGGTCTCTTAATCTATTATTTAATTGGAATATTTAGTCTTTACATTTAACATGGTTTCTAATATATATGGTTTTAAATCTCCTCTTTTTATCTGTTTTCTATTTGTCTCAACTTCTATGATTCTTTTTCTCTCATTTCATCGTAATATTAAATTATGTCTATAGATTCTTTTATATTTTATTCCATGAGGGGTAGAGCTGAGTTCTTCTTTCCTTGAGTGTGGTCTGGACTTAATGACTTGCTTTATCAAATAGAATAAGATAGAAATGTCAATGAGCTTTTGAAAGCTATGTACCTTCCATATCTTGAGGACACTTCAGCAACTGTATGAAGAGACATATGGAGTGAGGAATTGGGGCCTTCTGACAGTAGCCTTTGGAATGATTTGTCTTCAAAGTAGGTACTTCATCTTCCATCAAGTCTTCATTTGATGGCATCCATGACACCTTGACAATAATGTCATGAGAAACTGTGAGTTAGAACCACCTAGGCAAGCTGCTTCAGAATTTCTCATGCCAGAAATTGTGGATCATTAAATTTCTTGTTCGAGCTGCTAGGTTTTGGGGTAACGTATTACAAACCAATAGGTAGCTAGTATACATTTATTGCTTTATTTGGAGAAATTAATACTCATCTTTCATCTGCAGTGTTAAATTTTACTTATACATTATTTTGTTCTTCTTTTATCAGTTACTTAGGATTACACCACACATCTTTGATGGTAAAAACATAATGTAAATTAGTTGTTTTTATCACTGTGGGCAATGCAAATATCATAACACAGTTTAATTTCATTTACTTGTTCCTGCCTTTAGAGTTATTTTATTCTCTTTATATTTTAAACCTCACAAGACATTTTTAGTGCTTCACATCCATGTGTTTTATCATATCTATTGTTCTTCATTACTTCTTCTATTGTATGTTTCTGGATTGAGTCATTTTCCTTCTACTCAAAGAATTATTTTCATAATTGTTCTGTATTGCAGTCCTATCGAAGACAAATTCTGTTTTGTCTGAAACTATCTTCATTTTGCCTTAATTTAAAAGTATATTTCCACTGAATAGAGAGTCATAAGTTTTCAGTTATTTTCTTTAGCACTTTAAAGGTACCACTCCACTATTTTCTGGCTTCTATTTTTCTTTTTTATAAATCATACATCGGTCTTATGGTTTTGCCTTTGAAGGTAAACTGTCATTTCTCCTTTCTCTGGCTGACTTTAAGAGTTTTTATTCATGCTTTCCATTTTCAACACAGATTTTATATAAATATAGTTTTAATTAAATGTAGTTTCCATGGTATTTAGTATGCCTGGTGTTTTTTATACTTTTAAATCTGTGCCTTATTGTCTTTTATTAGTTCTAGTAATTCCTTGGCTACTATGTCTTAGAATATTTTTCCTACTTGTTTTCTTTTTACTCTCCTGGAATTTTGACTACATATGTGTTAGATCTATTACCATCCACTTAACATCTCTTATGCTCATTTTTATAGGTCTTTTTTCCCCCAAAATTTACATTTCAGTCTAGTTTTTACTGACCTTTCAGTTTACTAATTCTCTTTTCAGCTGTCTTTCATTTACTATTAAAAATCATTTAAGTTCTTAATTTCAGTTGTAGAATATTCACTTTTTTCTTTTTGTAAGTTCTACTTCTCTGCTGAGTCTCAAGATAGCCATATAATTTTTTTTTTGATTTATTAATCACACGTATTTCAAAGTCCAGCCTGCAGCCATAGCCCTGTGGCATCTGATCCCATCAGATCTCGGAAGCTAGGCAGGGTCGGGCCTGGTTAGTACCTGGATGGGAGACCACCTGGGAACACCAGAAGCTGTAGGCTTAGGAGAAGGACCTGGAAACCCCCTCCCAAAATCAATCTGTCATTGAAAACCCTATGAACAGCAGAGAAGCACTGACAATAGTGTTTCCCCTGTTGTACAGAGGGTTGCTATGAGTCGGATACCGACTCGATGGCACCTAACAACAACAACAATTTCAAAGTCCATGTCTGATAATTGCAGTGAGACTTTCTTTTGCCTGTGATTTATCTTGGTTTCCTGTTATTTGTTTATTTCCCCTGGTGTGCCAAGTAATTTTCAATTGAATACCCAGCACTGTGTATAAACCTGAGAAAATGTGAGGCTCTCAATGTTTTGGAAAGCAGTTGGTTTTAGAATAATTTACCTTAATCTATGCGATATTGAAGTGATTGGAGTCTGGGTTTCCAGACTCACTGTTTGTGAGGTTGTACTCTGAAGGATAGCTCTTGGAGCACCAAAACTGAAATAATTTGGTTTTTACCAACGTTTTTCTTCTTTAAAGAGTCTTAACCCCAGTTTTGTGCCTTTACCATTCAAGACTAATGAAAGTTTCTTCGTGTCTCAGTATCTTTGAGAAACAGAAAATGCTTTAAGGAGGAAAATTAAATCAAATCCATGTATCAGATTCATCTCACATGTCTTTCAGTTTTCTTTCTTTCCAGAATCTTGTCTTCTTAAATCCCTGCTACATTGGTTTGACGTCTTCAAGCACTATGTGTGTACACACACACACACACACACACACACACACACACTCCACACACACACACACACACACACACACACATACACACTTTCTCTGAAGGTTTTAGAAAATGTTTTCTGTGGTGTGTTGATCTCTACCACATTGTTCTATCATTACTGGAGGTAGAAATCTATTATAATCTGGTTATAATACACCAAATGTATAACTCTACCTAATGTCAGAATAGGCTGTCTGGTATACTTCTGAGAACCAGGTCTGTAACAACTTAAATCATAATTATGATTTCAGGAGATGCATAAATTGAAACCAAATATTTCTGGCATTTGATTTCTTTGTTCTCCAATTATACTTATCCTCTTGTTTGCTCACCAGTCATCTGAGTCCATGCAGCAAATGTTTAAGCTATCCAAGAGTTCAGATTTGAACCCAATTGTGAATTTAAAGACATTGTCCAAAAAATAGCAGGTAAATATGTAGAGACCATGACCACTGAGCAGCTAAACAATGCAACCTGGTTTCCAGGCTGTACATAACTTGTTGTTGTTAGGTGCTGTCGAGTCAGTATCCGACTCATAGCGACCCTCATAGGGTTTTCAATGGCTGGCTGTTTCAGGATTGCCTTGGGAGTGGATTGCCAGGCCCTTCTCCCATTTTTGCGGTGCTGAGAATTGAACTCGGGACCTCAGAGACTGCAGAGCAGCACTCTACCAACTGAGCTAAATCCCTACATAACTTAGGAGCCATTATTTATACTTCAAGTTCTGGCAGCACCTACAGAAATGGTGCTCTGTGAGGTCTTTCTTTTTTCTTCATTTTGGATTTTATCTTATTTATTTAGTCAATGTGACCAATGAATTTTGTATCAATTTAAGGCATCTTTGGAATAACACATATTCTTGGTCAAACCTGTACCTTTTAAACTCAGCGGCATTAGAGGCAAGTTCTTGGCCCTTTAATATGTTGGAAACTGAGTTGAATCCTCCATTAGGGGCATTTCTTTACCCAAACTGTAGGACTCAGTGTTAAGACAGAGATGAAGAGAGACTAAGAGGCCATTCTGAAAGAATTACCCGTTAAATGGTAAATACAGTACATTTTAAAGTGACAAACCCAAGAGCTGAAAATGACTCTTTGATCTTTAAAAGGCTCATAAACAGGGGCCGTGTACTTGCAGACCTATATTTATGTATTCAAATATTGGGAGGAAATCCAAGCAGAGTCTCTGTACTGCGGGAGTTTGCAGTTTAGACGAAGAGAGGCCAGGGAGGAGGGCAATTACATCAGCTTTTTATAGCATGAACCAAGCCTTCTTTCCTCCTTGTTAACCAATGAACTAGAATTTTGGTAAGGGATTCTTTTTTTATGTGGAGCTTGAACCAATCATGACACAGATGTAAGATATTTGTGAAGAAAGAGACAATTGAAACCAAAAGAAAGAATGTTTTGTTTCTGAATTAAGTTCATGGTTGATGCCATCCTACTCGACTTTGATGAAGGGTCTCCAACTATCTCCTACCCTTCAGCACCCCCTACACCCATATCCATTGTCTTTGGTATTGAAATCATTAACCACATCTGGACAGTTAATCTATAGACAACATGCCTATGTCCTCTTTTTCATGGGGCAACCAGAGCGGGCTCATAAATGACTAAAGGGACATTGTGAGCACTCTGAGGGGGGTTATGATTAAGGGAGAGTGGAAGGAAGTCAAATAACTATGTGACTCATATCCATGAATATTTTCATTCTTAATAGAATGCTGGTGTTTTCTTGTGTCCTCCATGATCTAGTCCTTAACAGGAAATAAATGAGACCTTGCATATAAGAACAATAGGCACTGGACTGTGGGCTCTCAACTGTGGTGGAGGAATCTTACTCTGATCACTCCCCATCTGCTCCCCTTCTGTAGCATACTTCACTAACTATACTTTTATTAGGAGGAGGCACTATTAACACAGAGTTATTGATTTGTTTAAAAAGATCCTCACACCTGAGCCAGGTGTGGTAGTTCATGCCTGTAATCCCAGCAACTCAGGAGATGGAGGCAGGAGGATCATAGATTTGGGGGCCAGAGGCAGCCTGGGTAATTCAGTGAGACCCTGAGTAAATAGCCATTTACTCTTCTACCTGGTTCTACGATGATCATAGGTGGGTATTAATCACATGATAGGCTGGTTTATGAGATTCCAAGGGAACTGTGGGCCAGAGCAAACTCAATTGATCAAAAAGTGAGTTTTGATTCCATTAGCATTCTTCTTAATCCAGAATCTAACTCTGTGATTTGTGTCTCCTACCTCAGCCACAGTGGTCTTCAGGCAAGCTCCTGCCTTGGGTCCTTTGTACTCATTATTTCTTTTGTCAAAAATGACTCAATTTCCCACATCAAAGGAGTTCTTCCCTGAATTCCAGCACACCATACCTTGGGTGTCCCAGTCTTACTCCCCGTAGCTATATATCCACTGGCTGTGGATTGAATCCTGTCTCATAAAAGATGTTTAAGTTCTATCCCTGGTACCTGAGAATGTGACTTAGTTTGAAAACATTGTAGAGTCTTTGCAGAAAAAAGTGAAGTTGATAAGTTCATACTGGGTTGTTGCTGTTGTTGTTAGGTGCCTTTGAGTCAGTATCTGACTCATAGTGACCCTACATACAACAGAGGAAACACTATTGTCAGTGCTTCTCTGCTGTTCATAGGGTTTTCAATGGCGGATTGAGTTTTGGGAGTGGGTTGCCGGGTTCATCTCCCAAGCCTATAGCACCTGATGTTCCTAGGCAGTCACCCATCCAAGTACTAACCAGGCCTGACCCTGCTTAGCTTCCAAGATCTGATGGGATCAGATGCCACAGGGCTACTGCTACAGGCCTCATACTGGGTTAGGGTGGGCTTAATCCAATGAATGTCTTTATAAGGACAAAGAAATTTGGATGTAGACACACATGTGGGAAAATGCCTTAGTGAAAGAAGTGGAAATTGGAGTGATGTGTCAAGGCAAGTGTCTCAGTCCATTTGTGCTACTGTCAAAAAGTACTCGAGACTGGGTAGTTTATAAACAACAGAAATGTATTCTCTCACAATCTTACAGGCTCGGAAGCCCAAGATCAAGGGGCTGGCAGGTTTGGTGTATGGTAAGAACCTTGTGTCCGCCTCCTAGCTGCTACTTTATTGTTGCATCCTCTGGAAGGGAAAGATGTGTGTGCTCAAGTAGAGGAAGAGACCGAGGGCAAAAGGGGACTTGATAGTTCCCTCCATCCTTTCTATAAGGTCACTAGCCCCATTCATGAAGTCTCCACCCTCATGGTTTAATGACCTTCTAAAGGCTTTGCCTTTTAACACTGTCACATTGGAGATTAAGTTTCAACATAGGAATTTTTTGAGACATGTTCAGATCAGGAACACAAAGGATTGCGGCAACCACCAGAATTTGAGGACAGAGACTTGGAACAAATTCTCTCTCATAGCCTCTGGAAGAAATCAAACCAGGCCAACACCTTGATTTTAAACTTCTGGCCTCCATAACTGAAAGAAGATAAATTTCTTTTGTTTTAAGCCCATCCAGTTGTTTGTGGTGCTTTGTTATAGCAGTCCTGGGAAACTAATGTCTGCAGCTGTATCACTGTAGTATCCAATCCCATCAGATCTGGGAAGCTAAGCAGGGTGGGGCCTGGTTAGTCCTTGGATGGGAGAAGGCCTGGGAACACCAGGTGCTATAGGCTTGGGAGAAGAACTCAGCAACTCACTCCCAAAAAACAACCACCCATTGAAAACTATATGAATAGCAGAGAAGCACTGATAGAGTTTCTCCTGTTGTACATAGGGTCGCTATGAGTTGGACACCAACTCAACAGGACCTAACAACAACAGGAAATCAATACCTCACCTGACACATACAATATATAACCCTTATCAATTTGTTTAGACCTCTCACCATGAAGAGGGAAAGGATTCTGTCATGCTGTTTACTGTCTCTTGTGGCTGACAAGGTGCCTGGCACAGAATAGGCACACAGATACTTCCTGGAAAAGTAAAAGAAAGTTTATTCAGCTGGGCCTGCTATGTGGTGCTCTCAGCACTGAATGTAGGCATTTTCTGCTGCACCCTCTTCCTGTCCTGCCTACAGTAGGTGACTGACTCATCCGCCAGAGAGGTGAGAGCCTCATCTAGGTGTCTGAGCCTGGTATCTTTCCAGAGCTTCATTGATCCTATTAAGTCCTTCCCTCCAGAGATGTGGTTCTTTTCTCTGGATTTAAGATTTGGAGAGACTGTGTTGTTCTTGGACACGGTCTGGGACTTACTCATTTTAGAATTCCCAATCATGGACTGAGAGAAAGCACTTAATAGATAGTTGTTGAATGAATTAATGAATAGCTTACAGTTTTGTTGTTGTTGTTGTTGTCAGGTGCCATCGAGTCGGTATCCAACTCATAGCGACCCTCATAGGGTTTTCAATGGCTCACTGTTTCAGGATTGCCTTGGGAATGGATTGCTAGGTCCTTCTTCCATTTTTGCGGTGCTGGGAATCAAACTCGGGACCTCAGAGAGTTCAGGGCAGCGCTCTACCAACTGAGCTAAATCCCAGCCCCAGCTTACAGTTTTAGAGTACTCATAATATAGCAGGCAATGTTCAAAGACCCTCATGTACTTCAACGCATGTCAACCTCACAATAAACTTATCCCAATTCTGTGGATTTGCAAAGTGAGACACAAAGACATTTCATAATTCACCCAAAGGACTGCAGGGAGCCTGTGGGAGAGTTTCACTTTGGTAGGACTCATTCTCTCATGCTTTATGAGCACCACAGATACCAAAACTTCATTGCAAAGACTTACAATGACAATTCACAGGGAATATTCAGGGTCTGGTCCAATATATTTGTACTGAGCAAGAAGACTATGTACAATACAGGAACAATTCCCTTTTCTCTTTCCAATTCATTTTATGATGTTTTTCCTCTCAGTAAATTTACTCTACAAATTATGTTTTTCATAGTTAACATGGTATTTCATTTTTGTTCCCTGAGTTCACACTGATTGATGGGGGAGAGGTGCTGGGTACCAAAGGCCAGCCAAACAGGATTAAACTCCTGTGAATCACCATGTAGATAACCCACCCTGAACACTTGAGAGGGGAGTGTTGCGATCACACCCCTCCCCAGGGGACTTTTCTTTGGGAAATAAAATAGGTGATAAACATGGTACTCAGATACTGAAACTACGGTACATGCTATACCCATTTCACATGGGAGAATAATACAAAGATAAGGCAGGGGTCAGAGCCTGGGCGAGGGAAAGACATAGGACCCGTCCACAGCTTGAGCTTTGGGTGGTTTACTGCAATCTTTGGCATTCCTCAGTTTAGAAGCCTCACTCCAATCTCTGCTTTTATTTTCACATGATGTTTTTCTTGCGTACATGTTTTTGAGTCCAAATTTCTCTTTTTTTTTAAATAAGGATATCAGTCATGTTGGATGATATATCTGCCTTAATCTATTATAATTTCAATGTAGTTATATCTATCATGAACTCATTTCCAAATTAGGTCACATTCTGAGGTACTGAGTGGGTGAGAACTTCAACTTTATGGCTTTTAGGGGAACACAATTCAACCCATAACACTAACTTTGCTGCTTTCTCCTGAATGATGACCCTATGCATGAATATTTCTGTTTACTGTCGAGGGCGTAGTGCCATGTTGGATTATGGTTGAGAGACAACAGCCTAAGGCCGGAAGGCAACGTGGGGCCATGACTTAGAGCAAAGCCTCTGGACTTTTAAAGGAATTTGAACCTAGAATTTCATCACCGTGTCATTTTAATCCAATGCATTTGATGGCTCAGACGACCTTGGCCTTCCCAGCCTGGTGCTCTAAGCAGCTGAGCTAATGGTGTGTGCATGTGTGTGCACATGGGTATTTTGTATACACATACGTTTATGTTGTGTGCATATGTAAGTATGTACACATAGTGTTGGAGACAGAAATAGGTCTGAGAACTGTCCCTGTATTACCCTCCTGATAAAATTATTCTTACCTTGATTGGATCCAGTGTTTTTAAATTTGCATCTCCTCACATTTTCAGACATCTCTTCCCAGGGTCATGTGCAAAGAGCTTCAACTGCAATATCAGCCTTGTTTTCTTTTCTTCTTTTTTTCTTTTTGGAGGATCCATTATCAAGATGGCCCTATTTGTCAAGTTGGTACTGGCTGGTAGCTGGGGCTGTCAGCAAGGAACTTGAGTTCTCCTCCATATGGCCTCTCCACATTCAGCCTTGTTTTCTACCCTTAATTTCTAGGTAACAAAGTGTTTCATTGGTTCACCTCTATCTAGATTGTACCTCTTCTCTGTTAGCATGACTACTTTTATCTGTCTTTTGAAAGCAAATGGCACTTATTCATAAAGTCTTTTCCAACATTTTCAGTTTGAGTTTCATGAGTACCTTTTTGGTTTTTTTTTTCAATGCCTAATTTTGGCCCCACACACTACACTTTGGTAGTTTGTTTATGTGTCTGTAAAATTGCCTACAGTCCAATCTGTATCTTGTTCAGAATGAAAGTGCAGGGCCTCTTATTAAAAAGTTATTAATAATTTCAAGATGGCAACAGAATAACAACAAACTAAGTGTGGGGTTCTCCAATAGTGGGGTCCATGAAATTGGCCTTGTCTGTCTGCCTCATGACTGTCATGATTGTCATAATCCTCAGTTCTCCAGTGCCCACCACTCAACAAATGTTGGATGAACAAATGAATCCATGAGTGAATACAAGAATAAATTTTGATGAAATCAGTTACTTTATAAGAGATACTGCAGCTTTTAATTGCCCACAGAAACCCTTACAGAATCACTAAAGTGGGTTAAAAAAGTGACTGTGTACACTTATCTGTAATAATAAACAATCATACTTTGTATGTGTGTAAGACTTTTCATCTCCAAAACACTTTAGAAACATTAATTAATCCTTACAACAGCATCAATGAAATTGAAACTAGAAGGAGAATTTGAGGCATGCAGAGTTTAATTACCAATATTAAAATTTTGCATGCAACTAATACTCCTCCTACCATGCTAGTCAACACATTTCATGTCATCTCCTCCCTGTCTGGAAAAAAAAAAAAAGAACACGGGAACTTAGTTCTATTATATCAGTCAGGAAGTAGGCAAAGCTATCTTCTCAGAAACTCAAGGAAGAATTTCTTTTAAAAAGTTTTCAATCACCAGCCAAGCCTGAAGGCAGGTGAGTGTGACTGGCCTCAGATTGAACATACACACTTTCCACTTTGTGTTTACAAATTCCATGTCGTTTCTTTTCTTTTCTTTCTTTCCTTTTTATTAGTTTTCTAAAGCAAGAATTAAAGCATGCGTCTGGGCTCCTGCATATCCAAGGAACCAATATTGGGTGCCTGGGGCTTTTCTAGGCTCATATGCCTAGTGCTGGTGAGAGGTACTTACGTATCTGAGAGAGGATTACCTTTGTTCACTTCTGAGTTCCTTTGAAGATCTGAGGTTCTGAAAGCTCAGCTAAGGGTGGTTGTGAGCACAGGGGATGCTCATTTTGAACAAAGATGTGGAGAATTCTGTGAGGTCATAACACAAAGCTCAGCCAACTATCCTGAACCAGTAATAATAATGATAATGATAATACTAGTGGTGTGGTGATTTCTTGGAGTCCTGAGACACATTTCTATAGTATGGGGAAGAATTTATCTGCACCGTCTGGAATGGAGGTGAAGAAAAGCTTGGGCAGGTACAAAGATGGCCTGTAGACCCAGTGTGACTGGGCAACATGGAGCTGCTCCTGGAACTCTGAGCATTTTGTACCTCTTGGGTTCTCCAGGCTGGAGGGATGAGTCCAGATGCTGGTGCACTTTAGCTGGGGGGGGAGGCATCTTGTCCCCTCTGGAGCAGAGAGAACCTTCACACTGGGGTCCATCTGGCTGCTGTGTCCTCACAAGACATGTGACCTGCTACACAGAGCAGTCTTAGTGTTCTTGGCCCAGGACTTCTGCTTCTGGAAGGGGCTGGAACTCAATACCCCAGTTTTTAAGATTGGGTCCTATACAAAGGTTGGTTCATAATAAAAGAAAAAAAAAAGCTAAGAATGGTATTATTATAGATGGTCTAGGAAATGCATGTAATAGTTCTGACAAGGTAAAAAGAAAGTTCACTGCAGGAAAGTTTCTATCTTAAACAGAACTGGAACCCAAGGATATATAGAAGAATATTACCATAAAAAGACAAGGAAATGGTAGAGAAGTCTTTGATGGGAGGGTAGGATGGGAGGAGGAAGTGCACAAGAGGGTAAGGGGGAACCTATATGAATAATGTACAATGAAATGCATATATGGAAATGTCACAATGAAAAGCATGTCACAATGAAAAGCATGTCAGAATGAATCACATTAAGGTGTACATTAAAAATTTCCAGTAAAAAATTACATACATGCCTTAATAAATATTTTAGGTGCTGTCAAGTTAGGTCCAACTCATAGTGACCCTATGTACAACAGAAAGAAACACGCCCTGACACTGCCATGCCCAGCACTTTGTCAGTGCTTCTCTGCTTTTCATAGGGTTTTCAATGGCTAATTGTTTTGGGATTGCCTTGGGAGTGGATTGCCACGTCCTTCTCCCATTTTTGCATTGCTGGGAATCAAACTCAGGACCTCAGAGACTGCAGAGAGGTGCTGTACCAACTGAGCTAAATCCCAGCCCTTAATAAATATAGTAAGTAAAAAAAAACCCAAAAACCAAAAAACCAAAAAAACCAACATTGGGTCATGCATAGTGACTTCCTTTCAAAAAGGACAGTATAGGAAGTCGGGGGAGAGGAGAAGAGGGGCAACTTTGCAGAGGAGAAGCCTGACAAACACTGTGGCCAGGTGACATGATTACAAGGTCAACACCAAAGTGCAAATGTTTGTTTTGGTCATTTTCGTCTTTTAGGTCTAGATTCCTCCTCCAGAAGACTCTGAGACTTCAGAAGTTACAACATTTCTCTGATGCTAGTTTAGTTTAAAAAACTGCTGTCCACCACAGCATGGGAGAAGGACCTGGCAATCCACTCCCAAGGCAATCCCCAAACAGTCTGCCATTGAAAACCCTATGAGGGTCGCTATGAGTCGGATACCGACTCCACGGCACCTAACAACAACAACAACATCCACCATAGCAGTAACCAAGCATCTCCCTGGCAGGCTCCTTTTTTCTTCCTCCCAGTGCACAGCCACAATCATGTACAGCCCGATTCCATCACCCCTCTCTGACTTCTGCTCATTGGCCATGACTTCCTAGGTCAGCTCTTCCTTGGTGACCTCACTTCCTCTGGTTCCTGATATTTTTTGCAGTGACCCTTCAGACCATTTAAGACCAGTCACGAGTCCCATGAGACTGCAGTGATGGATGTGGAAGTAGCTTTAGATAGTAGGTCTGGGCACAAGGTGATTCGGGTCATATAGAGTCTAGAGATTGAAATACTAACAACACTTTGCACAGGGGTGGTGGTGAGGGAAGAATTTCTTTTAAAAAGTTTTCAGTCACCAGCCAAGCCTGAAGGCAGGTGAGTGTGGCTGACCTCAGATTGAACATACACACTTTCCACTTTATGTTTACAAATTCCATGTCGTTCGTTTTCTTTTCATTCTTTCCTTTTTATTATTTTTTTAAAGCAAGAATTAAGGCATGCTTCTGGGCTCCTGCATATCCAAGGAACCAACATTAGGTGCCTGGGGCTTTTCTAGGCTCATATGCCTCCACAGCCTGGGTGTGCTGAACTGTGAGGGGCCGGGTGTGAACCTGAAGTTATTTGTGGGAAATATTCTCATTGCGGGTTGTAGTGGGCTCCACTTGGCATCGCAGCCAAACATCTCAGAGAAAGACAAAACCAATGTGATAGGGTGGATATACTTGTCAAATTGTTTATTTGCCATTCGTACTGGTTATAATATTGGATTTACAGAAGAACCCATAGTACAAACAAAGGCTCCAATGGTTCCTGGGCAGCAGCAGCCCAGCTGCCCTGCACAGGCTGAGCATGATGGCCCCTCCAGGCGAAAGGACGTGGCCTATTTGACTGTGCGCAGAGGTCGGCATCAATGGAGTGCCCGCTCTCCTGTGCTACGGAGAAACACCTTGGAGAGGGGGTTCTGGGATATTCTCTATCTTATCTGATTTAAGACCTGAGCTTGACAGTGCCCCTTTAGGAAATGTGTGGTATGTCAGTACCAGGGAGAAAGAAGCCCACACACCAATTTCCAGGATGCTTTGTGACCAGATCTGGTAATTGCCACACAAATAGACAGTGGGGGAAGGGGTGGGAGAACTACATTTTCCCCATGTTTTTTAATAGATATTTTATACCATTATTTCAATTTGGAAGTTTATTTTTCCGTTGATTTTTTTTTATACATCCAGAATTACACAAATAACCAATAATTGTTTTTTGGTTTTGTTTTTGCACATTCACTTCCCTTAGAACAAAAAGTAAACTTAAAAAAATTGGAACCATGCTATTAGCTGTTTACAAAAGTGAATAAGTAGCTCATTTTTAAGTCTAAAATAAACAAAGTAGAAAGAAGCATTTTTCTACTGTATTTAGCAAACATAAGAAAAAGTCCTTAGAAACACACACAAAAAAATGAAAAAAGTTATTACAGGCATTAACAATATTTTATAATGAAGCTTAAAATCTATTTACATACATAAATACAATTAACTTTGTTGATGCAACCCTTCTGGAGGGGTTTGAAAAAAAAATAAGCCAAATGGTCAGCTTCATCAATACTGACCTGGCTGAAAGGAGGGAAAAAATTCCCAACAAACAATGAACAAAAAAACCCTAAACCGATGTATACTGTAGGGTAAACAAAAAGATATTTTGTTCAGATGTAAAAAATGTTTTCTGAGATTATTGTCAAACCATGTTTTTATGTATAAAAGACCCCAAACATGTTATCTCCCCCAAAACAACTCCCCCAAATCATCAAAAACAAAAATCACTAGGACAGAATGTCCCAAGGAAACAGGTATTTCGAGAAAGAAATCTGCAATCCTAAATTGCAGGACTTTTGAGTGCAGCCATTCATTTCCTTTCTAATCAGAGCATTTCTGTTTATCTTCACAGAAACCTTAGGCAGCAGAAAGGCCCACTATTTACTCACTGATTGTAATTTGCTGAGGAGGGTTTCTATTGCTGCATTTGGACAGCAAGCAGATCCAAAATGGTTGGCAACATCTCCGTTCTGCTGGAAGAAACCCATGAGAAAGGCTGACTCACTCTGTTCTTTATGCAAAGGGAGAAGAACTGGACTTCCTTATGTTCTGGATGTTTGGTATCAGGTGGGAGAGTATACTGCCTCCTTACAGAGAAAGGAGAATGCAGGAGGAAGAAGGGGGAGGAAGGATGGGGAGAGAAAGTGGGAGATACTGGGGGCAGAGAAGGACAGAAATGTGTTTTCAGATAGAAAAATAGAAAAACTGAAATACATTGAACTGTTTACATTGAAATCATAAATAAGGGCATGAATAAACAGTAGAAATGGCTTATTCAATATTTCTTCTCCCGGACCAGTGTTCCCAGATACATCTAGTTATTATATGATTGGCTTAAGGGTCTTGTTGATACCTTTTAATTTACCTGAAGACAATGGATGAAAAGATACTTTATCTGAAGGCAAAGAATGCAATTCCTCAGGTTAAAAAAAAGTAATGAGACCTATCTTCCAAAGTTTGATATTTTTTTCCTGAAACGATCAAATACCATATATGCTGGTAAGGGTCTGTGAAGCTCTTAATCTTCAAACTAGTGAGTCTACAACAAAGTGACAAGCCCTCTCCATACATGGCTTTGAGAGCAAAGGATCAAGGTGAGAGGTGATCTGAGTCCCTTCTTAGGGTATAAGGCTGGTTTTGAGTTGGAGTATCTTCAGGTATAAGAATAAAAATGAAAATTATAAACTGTTTTTATAGTTCCCCAGCATTTTCTCAGGTCAGATATGGCAACAAATGCTGAAAAGTTCAATTTTGGAGAAATGGGCTAATGATCCTTTTTTAAAATTACATGTTTTATTTTTCTGCATTTGACGGTAATTTAGCTGCAAAAATGTAATATGGAATAGTTTATGAAACTGAACTGTGGCATTGTGTCTAAAAAGAAAATGAACACAGTCTGAGTTTCCTCGAGATCTGCTAATAGCTCTTCTCTAAATAAGAATGACCTGACATCATAAGCTGCTTTACTTTTTAACTCTTACCAAAGTGCTACTGCATCTGCGTAAAACAAATAATCAATATATATATATAAAACTCAAAAACAAGTTGTTTTAAATAAGTCCAGCTGTTTTGCTGCCTGCAGCCAAAGATCTAATTTGAATGCTTAGATTTCTAAAATAAAAATCAAACACTGTTCTGAAGTCCTGCTTTCAAACACTCTTCAGAGTTGACCTGAAATCATTTCAACTAATTTAAGAGGTACATTAAATAACAACCAGATCATTTTGAGCACACATGTCAAAATCAGCAGTTAGAATTTATGAGTTGTACAACAACTGCATTCTGACCACGTCCTCCAATAAAAATAGTGCCATAAAATTTACAGTGACATCGGATACATTTGAATTGTAGCCATGGGCAGCAGTGACATGAATCTTTCCTGTTATATTAGTGCAGCGATAAGAGTGCACACATCCCATAGGGTAGGGTCTCAGCCTAGCAAAGCAACAGAAAGATGTTGGTGAGTGAACAACCTGGGACAGGGATCCTGCACAAGTGGCATGATGTTCTCTCATGTGATTGATTCCACTGAGGCAGGCAGAGGGAAACTGGCTACTTTAGGCCTGCTTTTGGGCCTACCCTCTGAAACTTCGGCTGGAGACCTTTGGCCCTCAAAGGTACTCAGTCTTATCTCTTCTACTCCCACGTCTGGGGAACACCCACAAGTTTCGTTCTGCACCAGTGGAACAGGTACTGTATGGAAAAGAAGTATTTTCTTGTTGCCCCAAAATTGAGCAGTTAAGGAATTCCTATATCCATTCATTTGGTTCCTATGGAAATAGTACTTTTCCACTCAGCTTACTTTGGATGTGCTTGGTTACAAATCATGTCTAAAATGATCAGAAGGCCATGGAGTGAGCATACCTCTAGGCAAAAATTAAATTCTCTCCAGAGACGTAATCATTGGCACCTGCCTGAATCCTCTGGGAGCAAATGTCACTTTTTTTTTTTTTTTTTAAGGAAGGGAGCCAGATATGAGGCCTTTTGTTTAGCCTACAAGATAATTCCATACTCCTGATCCTTAGAGTGACCCTTGGTGCCTAAAATCCTATTAAAAACATTGCTGCATTAGCTACCAACTTGTTTGATTAACATGAAAGGGAGTTTAATGTAAACAATATTTCTAGATCACCATGCGATCACATTACCCATCCTTTTTTTCCAGCTTTCTTCAATGTGACACGTTCAACTTTGGCTACTATAAAAAAAAAACTGTAGTACTTGATATTTTTCTTCTTAATATAAGTACATTTAAATAATTAAAAAAGTATCAACACATAAGTAAATGTCTGAACATCAAGATACATAAATATCTAGGGATTCCTTGTGGGAATACAGTAGTTAAAAATGACCCAAAGCCGTAGGTGTCTCTCAAAAACAAAAACAAAAACAAAAACAAAAACAAAACAAAACAAAGAAGTCCCAAAGAAAAGTTAAATAAACCATAAAGGAAAGGGAATATTTCTTTCAATTATCAAAGCAAAAAAGAAGCAAGCTTAAATTTATATATATAAAAATAAAATCCACCCAAATGCAAACGCACATTTTGCAAATTTATAAGGTGCGGAAAACAAAATCAGAAATGAGAATCAGATGCCAAACAGGATGACTTGCGTCCTCCCCGCTCCCCCCACCCTCCCGAAATCAAAATTCCACACTCTTTGGAATAAACAACTTGGTTAAAAAGTGAAGTCAAGGGTATAAAATCTTTCTTTTATTCACAGCATTGCTAAATCAGAAGCATTCACAGTTTCCCTCTGGGAATCTTCCTGTTTGCCTTCCAACGTGTCCACGTGGCGGTGGGCGAGTGGACACCGTCAAGTCGCGTCAGGTTTGTGACATCCATCCGCCAGGGGCCGACAGCGAGAGCCAACAGCGTGGGCTTCAGAAGCGCGGGAGTGCGGCCTGGTGCGCAGGCGCTGCCCAGGTGCTACCCGGATGTCTCCGATGATCTGGATGACGACGTCCAGGGGCTCGGCGCGACGCCCTCTGTAGGGCCCGGACGCCCTCAATGGGGACGTCACCGCCTCAGCAGGGGCGCGACGCCCTCGGTGGGGCCGCCACCCCCTCAGTAGGGCCGCCACACGGCCTCCTCCAGGCGCGCGGCGGGCGCCATGTTGGTGGGCGAGTTGCTATGGCTGCCCTCGGCCTCCACCACGTCGCTCTGGTTCGGGAGGCTGGGGTTGAGCAGCGCCGAGCCTGTGGAGGCGTTGGTGCAGGGCGGCAGGATGCGCGGCGGCGAGCGCTCGCCGCCCACCATGGAGAACTGGTAGGAGCCGGCCGAGGCGCCGTAGTACAGGTGGTAGGAGGGCGAGCTGGCCTGGAACGGGCCGCCCTGCGCCTGCGACGAGCCCGGGTAGGGCGGCGGCAGGTACGTGTGGTAGCGCGTGGCCGAGCTCATGGCCGACATGCCGATGCCGATGCCCGACGTGACGGGCGTCGGGGAGTAGGTGAAGGCTCCGGGGTAGTGCATGCGAGGGTCTGAAATGGAGGGCAGCGCGGGGAACTGGCGCGGGTCGCCGAACGCCGTCAGGTCGGGGGCAGCTGCGGGGCAGGCGAGAAAATAACGGTGTGAGTCTGATGAGTCTGAGCTCTGGGAGGCCAAGGCCCGCCCCCAAGAGGCCCCGCCCCAAGAAGCCCCGCCCCCAAGAGGCCCCGGAAGTGGGGGACAAAGCAGAGCGCTCCCTTCCGCCCAGGAAACGGAGCGACCACCTGGAACGCTACAGGCCGGAAGTGGGGGTCTACCCAGAATGCTCTCTCGTAGGAAGTGAGGCGACTACCCAGAATGCTGCTGCTCAGGAAGAAGGGATTCTTCGACCCAGAATGCTAATTCCTCAGGAAGAGGGTGTGAAAACGTGTAGTGGTGCTAGACGGTAAAATGTGTTGTTCTTATGAGGTGGTGTTGAGTCTGGTTCGACTCATAGCAGGCATCATAGGGTTTTCAATGGCTGATTATTTGGGGATTGCTTTGGGAGTGGATGGCCACATCCTTCTCCCATTTTTGTTGTGCTGGGGATCGACCCTGGGTCCTCCTATTGCAGAGCGGTGCTCTGCCAACTGAGCTAAGCCCCAGCCCCACAGTAAAACAGGATAGTATAATAAATACGTATTGTATAGATATCTGCATAGTACAGCTATGTGTAATTAGATAAAATATTGATATAATCCTAGGTTGGGAAAATACAGTCCATCAGCAAAATCTAGTGCTTTTTGTTTTTTTTTTTGTACTTGAGGGTTGAACCCAGGGCCTTGCACCTGCTTTGGAAGTACACCACCACCAAGCTGCATTCCCAGCCTACCCCTACCCCCACCCCTTTTTTTTGTTTAATCTTGTGACAGGGTCTTGTTAAATTATGCAGGCTGCCTCTGGCCTCAAACCTGCAATTCTGCTTCTGCCTCCCAAGTTGCTGGGATCACAGGTGTGAGCCATTACTCCTGACATGGGGCAAATTTTTGTGTGTCCCAGGAATTAGGAATAAGTTTTACTTTTTTAGATGGTTGAAAAAAATCCAAATAATAGCATTTACTGACATGTGAAAACTATAAGAAATTTAAAATTCATTGTTCATACATAAACTGGAAGATAATGCCATGCAGTCTTGCATACAGTGTCTACGGCTGCTTTGACTGTGGCAAAGTTGAGTGATTATGATAGGGACTATAGGGCCCACAAAGCCTAAAATATTCTTTGGTCCTTTACTGAAAGAGTTGCCTATCTTCTGTTTACATTAATGAGTATGTTAATGCTATTTGTTGTTGTTGTTGTTAGAATGCTGTTGAGATGGTCTGACAATGACTCTCATAGGGTTTTCAATGGCTTATTGTTTTGGGATTGCTTTGGAAGTGGATTGCCACATCCTTCTCCCTTTTTTTGTGGTGCTAGGGATCTAACCAGGGTCCTCAAGAGATTGTGGGGCAGCACTCTACCAACTGGGCTAAACCCAAGCCACACTATTTAATGTATTGTTAAGTAATATCCCCAATATATTAATATGCCAACATTAATGTAACAATGTACAATGACTTATAATAATGTGCTAATTAACATAATAGACGTATTGATATATTACAAATAGAATATGTTATACCTCTTACAAATATTCTATTGGGCTGGGGTTTAGTTCAGTTGGTGGAGTGCTGCTGTACACTCTCTGAGGTCCTGAGTTCAATTCCCAGCACCACAAAAACTGGAGAAGGATGTGGCAATCCATTCCCGAAGCAATCCCAAAACAGTAAGCCATTGAAAACACTATAAGGATCGATATGACGACACCTAACAACAATAAATATTGTATTAAAACAGTGTGACTGCATAATAATACATTACATGTAATGTTTAGGGTGAATCATAGAAAACTGCCATTGCTGTAGGCTTTGAACAGTTGAAAATTTGGTAATTTCCTATTATTCAATGTAATATATGCCATGGTAATGAATGTTAGTGAATATCATTGCCATTGTCTCTCCCTACATCTACCTTCACACCTGATTCCACATTTTTAGAAACAATACAGCCGGATTCCACCTATTCCACCTGGTATTCTCTAATAAGTGCTACACTTGTTTGTTAACATAAATGGATATGGGATCTTGATTTATCTACTCCATTTTTTGGACATGTTGAACTTTTACCTGGAATGGCAAAGCTTTACCTATAAAATTCATTTTCTTAGGATTGTGAATTTACAGTTTTCCAAAGTGGTTTTGGCTGTCTGATGATTTACTGTATCCCTTTGCATTTTGCTTACCTACATGCCACCCTGGGGACTTACTAGAAGAAATAAGTGACAGGAAGAGTTCCCTGTGTCCTACAGGTCAGAGTTTATCAGAAGGGGAGCTACTGACATCTTTGGCCAGACTATTTGTATGAGTGGTTGGGGGCTCTTTTGTGCTTTGTGGGGTATCTGGCTGCATCTCTGGTCTTTACCCAATGGATGCTATTAATGCCCTTTCCCCCACATTGTGACAACTAGAAATGCCTCCAGCCATTGTCAAATAATCTGAGATTGGGTGTCATTGGGGCATAGTCACCCCTGGGTGAGAAACACCATTGTAGTAGTTGTAAGATGGTACCTTGGGGTAGTTTCTGTCTCTTGGAATCATTCAATGAGCAGGCCAGGGCAAGAGTCATTGTATCAGCAAACCCAATTGTTGTTGATAGGTGCAGTCGAGTCGAATCCGACTCATAGTGACCCTCATAGGGTTTTCAGTGGCTGTTGGGGATTGCCTTGGAAGTGGGTTGCTATGTCCTTCTCCCATTTTGCGGTGCTGGGAATCGAACTCGGGGCCTCAGAGACTGCAGAGCAGCACTCTACCAACTGAGCTAAATCCCAGCCCAGCAAACCCAAAGACAACCACAAAACTGAGCAGAAGCAAGAATTAAATGTTTAAAATTTTAACTTCTCAAATCACCACACAAAATAATGTTAAGCTCAGCCGGCATGTGGCTTGTGTCCTTCAGCGTTTAGGCCAATAGAGAAACTTGAGGGAGCTGAAAGCTTGCTCTGAAAGGAAAGCTCCCAGGGCGGATTAATCTGGTTTTGGAAGGCATCGGCTGGTGATAAACTTCCTCATATTTCAAGCATATTATTCCAGCAGGGAGAGCTAGTGTTCTCTCTCCATGTCTGCGTGCCTCTCTCCCTCTCTCTCTCTCCCTCTCTCTTTCTCTCTCCCCTGCCCCTTCCTCTAATGATCTTTTATTGCTCTAACACATTTTTCAAAAATGAACTCTTGTGTATATTTGGGGTGAATGTGATGAGGGGATATACCCCCTCATCAGAGAGGTAATTAAAGTTTATAGAAACAGCCCAAGTCTGCAGCAAATCCCTCCACTAATGAGGAAACCAGGAGTCTGACTTTCAAACAAACACTCCTGTTAATCTTTTCAAGGCGAGGCAGACATGTGGGCAGGGACCAAGTTGTGAACGGGACAGCGGTTCTGGGGCTGCCCTTCCTCGGCCCCGCTCTCGAGCTGACTCTCCAGCCAGGCCACACCTCATTCCACAGGGTTCATCCCTGCCCCCTCGCCGGGGCCCTCTGTGAGCAAGCCCTGTGTCACTTGTTTTGCTTCCACAGAGAGCTGTGACATGTTTGAGAGTTAACAGGAAGCTTTACTCCGGTTTTCCAGTTAGATTTATACAGACTAGGGGAGAAGCCGAGGCGGGAGGAAACGCATCGGGCAAATACAATTAATTTGTCCTCATCTCACGCAGTGCTTTGGACACAAACAAATGACTCTCCCATGATTCCTCTTGCCTCACTTGCCCTGAGACGAAAAGGTGAATCCGCTGGAAAAATGAATGAAAGGTCACCCTGTTTCACAGCAATGTCTGGACATGCGCTGCCAGTCCGTTCCAACTACTACATGGTAATGTGGTGATGGCACCAAGTTACTGGAATCCTGAGTGAGTCTGTGATTTGTCATGGGCATGAGTACTGGAATAATGTTACAGGCTCAGCTGTTGGGGGGAAAATAGTTCTTCACTTGTGGGCAGAATATCTGAAGGATCTGAAATATTTCCTGTGGTTCTTCTTCTGTCCACACAGTTACACAAAAGATCACCCCGTTTGGTTAAATTCCCCCTCCCTCTTTTAAAACCCATTTTGCTAATAGACCAACGTAGGCCTTCTAGATAGGCTCTTGTTCAACTGCTCTATTCAAATATTTACTTTCGTTTTTAAGTCTGGCCTGACACCCCTTCTTAAGGCTCGGCAGGTCACGCACAATTCACCTTCCTAGCCCTGCCTCATCACTCCTTTTGGCTGGCCCGTTGCCCCCTTACTCAGTAGCAGTGTTCACAGAGGCAGGGACCCCTGACCGTCCTGGGGAGCTTTTTAAGAGGAGGAAATCTGGGGATTAGGAGGTTCAGGTATTTGCGTTGGAAATGTTCCTCCACCGAGGTGCTAAATATTTGCCGTGACAGCTCTGAGTCTTCGCTCTACAGCTTGACATGGGTGAAAGCTGCCCCACTTCAGGGCCCCTCCCATTGCCCCCAAAGGATTAAACAACCTGAGCAGATAATGGCCGCCTTAAAAGGATCTTTTGCATGACTCAGATTAATGCGCGCTGTCTGTCGCCCAGGTTGGCAGCTAAACATTAATTTACAAAAAGAAAAAAAAGAAGAAGAAGAAGAAGAAGAAAAGTAAACCTCCACATGACAACTCTCTTCAGACAAGGTGTGGAGTCTGTCTGCGAAGGATAGAGACAGACAGAGTCAAAGTCTCCCCTTGCAGAAGGAAGCCCAAGTGGGGCTGGGGGTAGGGAGAGGGGCAGTGCACAAAGCTGTTGGGTGGGATTAAAAGGTAAAGCGGCCACAGTGCAGTGTCAAGTTCTCAAAGCTGTCTGTCTGCCGGGGCCGCCACTTTCTTTTATGCGTTCCAGCCCCCTCCTGCCCCCAGGTTTATGACAACACTTCTCAGCTTGGTTTCTCAGAGGGAGCTCTGCCAAGCTGAAGAGCACTCTCCCATGCTGGTCTCTACCACTGGTCAAAGCCTGTCTGGAATTCCTTGGTCCTCCCTCTAAGACAGCAAGAGGATCATTCCTGGGTGCTGAAGTGGGGCATGGTTTTTCTCTATGTCACATCCCGTGCCATAAACCATCCTTCCTTACTCCTCAGGAAGTGGAGGTCCAGGTTATTTAGAACCGTAACTGCAATTTGGATTTTGAAGTAGACATGTTATTTATTCCTTTTATTGAAAAAAAATGCCACCCTTGCATCCGAGTACCGGTCAGCTTGGGGAGCTGGCCCCTAGGGTTCTTGGCCTATAAGGTGCAGCTCTTGGATGGTGAACGAGTCAAAAGACTTATGTAATACGTTCCAAACGACAGACCCACAGCAGAGACATTTCCAAGAAAAATAGTAATTGTCTCAAATATAGACGGTATCCAGCAGCCAGGGCAGCGCCACTGAGCAGAATCCGTAAAAGCTGACAAGTGTCTTTGGACTCAAACTCTGTTCCCAAGGGATTGGCTTTTAGAAACAGCAAGCAGAACAGCGTCCATAATTCTTACGCTGTTCTCTCAACTACTTCGACCAGCGGGTGCTGTGAAAATGTTGCCATTGCTGGCCAAAGAGAACATGAAAACTGAGTAAGTTGGCTATAGCACCAAGGAATATTTGAAGGCAGTGGTTTTCACCTGGGGGGGGGGGTAGTTAGGCCCCTCCTGGGACCTTTGGCAATGTCTGGAGACATTCTTGGTTGACACAACTAGGGCAGGGGTGCTACTGGTATCCAGGGGCCAGAGGTGCTGCTAATATTCTACAGTGTACAAGGAAGCCCCCAACAATGAAGAACCACTTGGCCCACATGTCAGTTCCGCTGCTGTTGAGATGCTCTGAGACGGCATTCTATGATGCACTAAGAATCTAAAGCATCCGGGGAAATCTTAAGTAATCACGAGTGTCTGGGAACACAGCATTTCACAACCTTTAAAATGGCAGACGTGACTCCTTTGCTCTTTTGCTTGCCTGCTAATCTGCTATAATCTGATCCTAAGAACTGGAAAGTAAAAACCGTCCCCCGCCCCCATACCCACGCAAGTGTGTTTGCAGGCCTCAGTGCTGGAGTTCTCTGAAAGATGTGCACAGTTTGTTTCAGCTCTAGTTTCAAAGTCCCAAACAGAAAGTTTCTTCTTTTGCCTTCAACAAAGGAATTTTTCTCTGTAACTCCGATTTCCCTGCCCACGAGCAAAGGTTAAGTGCCAAGCCCAGAGGGCTCATAGGTTAAATGACTAATATTTAATGAGGTCATATTAACAACAATTATGCTAAGCATGACCTCTGAGCTTTCTACTCTGTTCCTCCAACCTTGATCTGAACAGCTCTGAGTTGAGTGTGTCTCATGTGGGGTGTACTTGCTTCCCATTCTGGGTGTACCCCATCGTCCTATACATGAGACCTATAAAAACTCCCCACCACCAGATAGACCAGTCCTATCAGTGTAGGATTCACTTGGAATAGTGATTTCTTTACCAAAGATACAAAAAAAAAAAGTTTGACCACTTTGGCCTTTAAGATCATTAACTCTTCAGCCTCCTCCCTTCCTTTCTTTTTTTCTTCTCTTCTTCTTCTTCTTCTTCTTCTTCTTCTTCTTCTTCTTCTTCTTCTTCTTCTTCTTTTTTTTTTTGTGGTCCTGGGGGTTGAACCCAGGGCCTCACGCTTGCATGCTTTGCAAGTGCTAGACCATTGAGGTGTGGCTCCAGCCCATTTTTTTTTTTTTTTTTTTTTGCTTTTTGAGACAGGGTTTCGCTAAGTTACACAGACTGCCTCTGGTCTTGAACTTGCGATCCTTCTACCTCTGCCTCCCCAGCTGCTGGGATTACAGGTGTGCGCCACCACGCCTGGCCTCCTCCTTTTCTTGCCAGACATGAGCAACCCCCAAATGTCTAAGGAATTGAATTCTCCAAGCCACTTCCATAATCCATAAAATCCACATCCATAATCTCTGCCTTTGAGTGTCAAGAAAAATCAGTGCATGGGCAGAGGACTTCAAGCAGAGACCGGCAATATTGTCCTTAAACCCTGTTTTATGCAATTAATAATGTTCTGCCAACCCCCTTCCTGCTTCTCCTCTAGTCTCCCAAACCTTCCACCCCTAGCACAGCTGCAAATGTTTTCAAGAGACTTACTTGAGAGTCGACTGGAAAGTTCTGCAGAGAGGCTTGTCATGCCACTGGCACGTCCAGGCGAAATGGGCGTTGCTGGGTGCACGGAAGGAGAGGTGATGGATCCTAGGTACTGGTAAGACTGATCATAGGACCATGGTGGGGATGGCTGGATCTGCCTTGTATCTGCAGAGAATCAGGAGGTTGGTTATAAGGTGGAATGGGGTGGTTTTTTTTTTTTAGTAAAAGTATTTTAATGAGAAACTGGTAATTTCTGTTTAAATATTTATACATCTGCATGTAGCCTATTTACTAGTGTTTAATAAGCTTGCTTGAGTCCAAGTAGCTGATGCCTCTGTTGCATGACTTTCCAACCCCATCAAAGGGGTACTGAAGTTACAGCCAGGTGCGGTGGCGCATGCCTGTAATCCCAGTGGCTCGGGAAGTGGAGGCAAGAGGATTGCAAGTTCAAGACCAGAGGCAGTCTGTGTAATTTGGCGAGACCCAGTCTCAAAAAAAGTAAAACAATGGGCTAGGGGTGCAGCTCAGTAGTATAGTACTTGCAAAGCATAGGAGTGCAAGGCTCTGGGTTCAACCCCCAGTACCCAAGAAAAAAAAAAAAAAAAAAAAAAAGAGGACTGAAGTTCAGTTTGTTTGATTCTTGGAGATTTTTATCTGGTAACTATTTTTTTCCAAACATTTTCTTGAATCACAGTAATAATGATAAGGGGAGTGGGTTACACTCTCAGGATTGAGTGTCCATGTTTGCACTACTAGACTATAGTACTTCATGACTTCAGGTACCAAATGCTCTATTTCAGCATTACCAATAATTATAATTGCTGCTCTGCAGTCTCTGAGGTCCCGAGTTCAATTCCCAGCACCGCAAAAATGGGAGAAGGACATGGCAACCCACTCCCAAGGCAATCCTGAAACAATCAGCCATTGAAAACCCTATGAGGGTTGCTATGAGTCAGACAGGACTCGATGGCACCTAACAACAATAACAATAATTATAATTATCATCATGAGAAACATTTTATAAACTCAAGTGAACACATGTTGACCATCAGTAAGCAAAAGGAAATGTAAAGTTTGAGATATTTAAATTTTGGCAGAAATATTGCATGGGCTCATATGTGTTTTCAATTAGGTGAATCCTCTCCCAATAATAATAGCAGAAATCATCATCATTATAATCATAATCATAAAAGAAAAAAAAACATACCCATAGAAATGCTAAAAAAAGAAAAGAAAAGAAAAAAGCAAAGAAAGTCTAGCTGGGAAACTGGCAATAAGTGCTAATGACCAGTTCACAAATTCAGCAGTGGAGCTGGCTCTGTCGAACCCGGCGGCATGCTCCATTTCAAGACATGAAATCTGCAACTTTTCTTAAATGGCAGATTTTTGAGTGTGTATTTTAAAGACTGCCATTACAAGAGGCACAGGACAGCACAGAGACCCAAAAAAAAGTCTGATTTCACAAGACTGAGACAAGATGGATTTTGTAAACTTGACTCTAGCCTTCAGAGGACTCTTAGTTTTGTGGGATTGTCTTTTTTTGTTGTTTGTTTGTTTAGATAAGGTCTTGCTATGTAACCCAGGCTGACCTCAAACTCTTCACCCTCCTGCCTCAGACTCCAAAGTCCTAGGCTCACAGGAGTGTACCACTACCTGCCTGGCTGCAGTCTTCGTTTTCAAAAGCATCACATGGGGTTGGGGGAGGGGAAGGGAGCTGTGTTCTTCGGAGAAATATACAAGGAAATTCAAACTGGACACCGTCCCCACTGCAAGACAATTTTACCTTTCCTAAGGGCTAAACCTTGGGGCTGGGATTTAGCTCAGTTGATAGAGCACCGCTCTGCAGTCTCTGAGGTCCTGAGTTCGATTCCCAGCACCGCAAAAATGGGAGAAGGATGTGGCAATCCACTCCCAAGGCAATCCCGAAACAGCCATTGAAAACCCTATGAGGGTTGCTATGAGTTGGACATGACACAACTCTATGGCACCTAACAACAACAATAACAAGAGCTAAACCTTAAGTTTTTCTTTGTGTCTCATCTTCTTTCTAGACAAAAATGGCAAAATACACTGACTCTCTAAGGTCTCTCCAATAGTCCCACTTTCAAGACCCTGGGAGTAGCAATCTAGGAAGAGCAGACTTGTTTAGGAAAATACTTGGTATAAGTTTTGTATGTACCGTGACCCAAAGAAAGGAGTTACTCCTGCTCATTATGAAATATTCCGATCTGCTTGTTGCAGGTGCTTTCCATTTCTGGCAAATTTTACCTCTTTTGAAGTTTATCTGTTTTTCTGTTTATCTCTTTGAAGTTGCTACAGTGAGCGAGAGAATCAGACCTTTGGAGACCCAAGTCTTCCTCCTCGCTCTTCTCTTGACAGCCTCCCTCTCACCCTTATGCTGATCCATTTCTTTCTTCTCTTGAAAACAACTGATTTTTTTTTTTTTCAATTTCAAAAGCCTGGTAGTTCCTGAGTAAATACTTTAATATTTTAACTTGGAATCCTTGAAATAACATTTAAAATGGCAGACATTAATAGTAAAGAAAGGTCTTCATTTCAGGCCCAGTATTAGAGGATGTAAAGAGATGGTAAGGAATAAGAGCCTGCAGCTATAGCCCTGTGGCATCTGATCCCATCAGATCTCAGAAGCTAAGCAGGGTCAGGCCTGGTTAGTACTTGGATGGGAGACCGCCTGGGAACACCAGAAGCTGTAGGCTTGGGAGAAGGACCTGGCAACTCCCACCCAAAAAAATCAATCTGCCATTGAAAACCCTGTGGACAGCAGAGAAGCACTGACAATAGTGTTTCCCCTGTTGTACAGAGGGTCGCTATGAGTCAGATACCGACTCGACGGCACCTAACAACAACAACAAGGAATAAGAAACCTGGTCCACGTTAAACTCAGCAAAAACTAAATGTTCAAATGCAGGTGAAGCTCCTGTGTACTTTTACAAAGAATTCCCAACAGCTGAAGGCAAACAGAAACAGTAGAATGTTCAATATTCCCATGTTACTTGAAGTGTTTTGCTCCAAGTGAAAAAAAAATCATGCACTAAGATATTTTCTACAAGACATGCTTATGTTCTAGATATACACATTCACTAAGTGAATATATAGTACTCAAATATTTTAATCACTTAAAAAGCAAACAAAAGAGGTTTTATAATTGTCATAAAGCCCTCCGGGGTGTGAATTGCGGTGTAGTAATTCATGCCTTGTTGTGTAGACAGCCTAGCACCCCTAACCCCATGTCTAAAACCACACTAAACATAAAGTATTATGCCATGATTCATGCTCCGTCATGTTTTACTGGAGTGAAAAAGTTGTGCTAGGCTTTTCTAAACTCATAATTAAACCATGCAAACGTTGCATAATATTTCACAGCCTTTTAAAAATATGCTTTGGTAAAATGCTCTTTATGATTAAAGTCCAAGTTCTATGATTTTTTTTAAACACAGGGTTATAGATTCCACCTCATCTTACTTCACACCATGACTTAGCTTTCCAGATGCCAGAGTGGGGCAGCGATACAGAACCCGAAGCCCACCCTCCCATGAGCTTCCACGCCCATCCCCACGGGAGCCATGTTTACGCTCATTGCCAGGGTGGGCCAGAAGCTGGTGACGGTGAGCCTTTCCTTCCAGTTTTGCGTCTTTTCTTCTCACTTTATTAACAAAGAACAAAACAAAACAAGGCGTGACCATATGGCGCATTCTGCTTTTGCCGTTTAGTTACCCTCTTTGCTTTAAGGGTGGCTACAGGAACACATGAAGGCAAGCATAGAAAAGATGGTATTTATTGCACACTGCTCAGGGCACTGGGCTAACAGGCAGGAGAAGCAGGCTCTGGGCTTGTCTGTGTGAAAAGCCATTAGGTGACAGCGATTATTACTCACTTCTGCCTTCTTACGGGCTGGGATTTAGCTCAGTTGGTAGAGCACCACTCTGCAGTCTCTGAGGTCCCAAGTTTGATTCCCAGCATGGCAAAAGTGGGAGAAGGACGTGGCAATCTACTCCCAAGGCAATCCCGGAACAATATGCCATTGAAAACCCTATGAGGGTTACTATGAGTCAGACACAACTCGATGGCACCTAACAACAACAACAACAACTGCCTTCTTATTTTCATTTCTGAAAGGGGGTGATCTCTAAATCCCTTCCAATGATGACAGAGCAGGGAATCTCATTCAAATAAGTCCTATTTTTGCTTAACCTGTATGTTAGTGCTGCTTGTATGCTAAGTAGAGTCAGGGAGGAATCAATTGGGGACGTGGGTGAGGAATTATGCTTCTAATCCTGTGTGTTTTCTGGGAAGACAGTGTGGGGAGAGATAAGAGTTATCCAGAAAAGGCCATAGGCTGAGGAAGAGAACCACTGTCCATCATTCTCCAAACCAAAGAGCTACTTGTTCTTGAAGGAGTTGCTGCTGCTAAATTAATCTATCCAAAAGAACAAAAGCTTATTAAACATCTACTGTGTGCCAGGCATGTGCTGATTTAGCTGGTGACTGATGAAGAAGAACAATATGGTTCCTGCCACATGAAACGTATGTCAATGAAGATCTGACAACTCTATGAATATTGGGAAGGTTTCCTCCTGATGTATTAGTCATGGTACTGAGAGTTGCTTCGTTCATTCATTCATATTTCCACAAACATTTTTGCTTTACTAGGGCCACTGTGCCTGCAGCCATAGCACTGTGGCATCCGATTCCGTCAGATCTCTGAAGCTAAGCAGGGTCAGGCCTGGTTAGTACTTGGATGGGAGACCACCTGGGAACACCAGATACTGTAGGCTTGGGAGAAGGACCTGGCAGCCCACTCCCAAAAATCAATCCACCATTGAAAACCCTATGAATAGCAGAGAAGCACTGACAAAAGTGTTTTGCCTGTTGTACATAGGGTTGCTATGAGTCAGATACTGATTTGACAGCACCTAACAACAACAACAACAACAACAAGAAAGGTCCACCGTGTTAGGGATTCATTAGTGAATGGATTATAGGCCCTGCCTTTTAGGAGTTACAGCCAGTGGGAGCTATATGCACTGAATCCAGGCTAACTGCTAAATTACCTGCCTAATTAGGACTGTAAACAGCCATTCCCAAGGTAGAGTCAGGAACTCTAGTGGTATTTTTTACATAGTTATGTTCTGCTTCTGAGAGGAGCAGGCTAGGAAAGCACAGAACTTAAGGTATACATAGATTTCAGTCTGAATTCTGCCTTCACTGGATGGCTTTAGGCAAGTCTCATATTTTTTCTGATTTACAGTTTTCTGACTTCCAAGGGTACTAGTCAGGAAGAAGTAAGATAACTTGTATAAAAAACAAGTGTCATAATTTCTGGCCATAGTAAAAGCTCAGTGAGTGAAAAATTTTTCTGTTTGTATTGTTGTTAGGTGATGTCTAGTCCGTGTCTGACTCACAGCGACCCTATGTGCGACACGCAAACACTACTGTTAGTGCTTCTCTGCTGTTCATAGGGTTTTCAATGGCAGATTGATTTTTGGGAGTGGGTTGCCCGGTCTGTCTCCCAAGCCTACAGTACCTGGTGTTCCCAGGCAGTCTCTCATCCAGGTACTAACCAGGTCTGACCCTGCTTAGCTTCCGAGATCTGACGGGATCGGATGCCACAGTGGTACAGCTGCAGGCCTGATTATGTTATTAAAAAGAAAAAGAAATCCACAACTAGAGAAATATCTGATGTTTACTGGTAGGGCAACACACACTCCAGGATGAGGCTCAGGTGATACTATTTGTGCTCAATGCTAAAGGGCTTGACGGCCACACTGTACAGTTCTGGAGAGAAGATGAGCACAGGAGATGAAATGAGAAAGGAATAAGGAAACTACAACTTTGGGATGAGCCTGGGGAAGGCAAAAATTCAATATTTCAATCAATTCTTGTTTCTATTTTTTAAAAAATATCTGGTTAGAAAATTTAAGCCTTTCTGTGCCTTTATCCCCCCCTTCCCCGTGAAAAATGGTGTTTTGATGTGGCTACTTTACCAAGCCCATTTTGTAATGGCTTGTTTTCAGGCCCCTTTCTGCAATGCTGAGCCCTACTCCCTTCCATTTTGAAATTGGGTGGGGCAGGATGAAGAGCAGGTGGGTCAAAGAATAGGGAAAAGTAGGGATAAGATGCCTGCAGCTGTAGCCCTGTGGCATCCGATCCCATAAGACCTCGGAAGCTAAGCAGGGTCAGGCCTGGTTAGTACCTGGATGGGAGACCACCTGGGAACACCAGGTGCTGTAGGCTTGGGAGAAGGACCTGGCAACCCCCTCCCAAAAATCAATCAGCCATTGAAAACCCTATGAACAGCAGAGAAGCCCTGACAATAGTGTTTCCCCTGTTGTACAGAGGGTCGCTATGAGTTGGATACCGAGTCGATGCACCTAACAACAACAAGGGATAAGATAAGGTTGAGGCTTTCTGTAAGCTCAAAAGTCCATGGCATGTATCACTCTGTATAACAATGGCCCTATCAAATAATGCATGGCAAAATGGTCTTTCTCTTCCAGTTTCAGCTCCAGAATGTAAAGAGCTCGGGAGGCATCATTCTTGTCTGAGTAACAAGAAAAGAGCTGAACAAACTGAAAACCCATGACTTTTCTTAGAACTGCTAGAGATTGGGAGTTGTGGGGGAAACTGCCAGCCTGAAGTCTTGTGAGGCAGGTGAACACAGAGAATCCCAGCGAGCCCTGGTTCCCGGGAACAGAAGGGGCAGGGTGTACTAACTTAATGGGGATTTGACAGGTTGCTAGAGGGTGAGTAAAGGCTGGTGTGACATTAAGAAAGTCCTGGGAGCTGCAGTCTTATTTATAAGGGGCATTTTTGTGTTTCTTTTTTCATTCAGGAACCCCACTAAGTTCTCTTGGGCTCCAACATAGTAACAGTGGGCTACACTTCAAAGGGGCTGGGATTTAGCTCAGTTGGTAGAGCGCCACTCTGTAGTCTCTGAGGTCCCTAGTTCTATTCCCAGCACCACAAAAATGGGAGAAGGACATGGCAACCCATTCCCAAGGCAATCCTGAAACAATCTGCCAATGAAAACCCTATGAGGGTCACTATGAGTTGGACACAACTCGACGGCACCTAACAACAACAACAACAACAACAACAACAGCTCAAAGAGCATAAAGACACAGGCTCTTTTCAGGAGGAGTTCATAGGGAATCTCAAAGACGAAAAGGCAATGAGGGCACTAGAAGAATTTGAAATCTTTGGCATCTACAGCTAGAGTAATCATTAAGCACAACCTACCTCCCACCTAGATGATCACAAGAGCTCAGAGCAAAAGCTTGCTTGGTTCAGTTCCTATTCCTGATCCATCAGGTCTAACTTTCAACAAAACATTACAAAGGGAGAAAAAATACAACCTGAAGAGACAAAGCAAGCTTCATCACTACACGTACATATAACACAACTTTTAGAATTACCAAACGGAATTAATATGTTAGGGGTTCTACTGGAAAAAGAGGGCAACATGCAACAAGCAGTCAGTGTAAGCAGAGAGATGGAAACTCTGAGCCTGAAAGAAAATCCTGGAAATGAAAAAAGAAATGAGGAATGCCTTTCATGGACTCATCGGGACAGGACATGGCTGAGAAAAGAATCAGTGAACTTGAGGCTATGTCAATAAAAAATTGCCCAAAATAAAAGGTAAAGAGAAAAGAGAAGGAAAACACCTGAACATCTAAGAACTGTGGGACGATTTCCAAAGGTATAACATATGCATAATTGGGATATCGGAAGGAGAAGAAAGAGAAAGCATAGTGGGGGAAATATTTGATGGATGAATGGCCGAAACCAAACCACACATGGGGAAGCTCAGAAAACAAGATAAATACCCAAACAGTACCTAGGCATGTCATATTCAAACTGCAGAAAACCAAAGAGAAGAGAGAAATCTTTAAAGGAGCTTGATGTTTAAGAAACAACACCTTATTGATAGAGGAGCAAGGATAAGAATGACCTCAGATTTCTTTTCAGAAACCATGCAAGCAACAGAAGAGTAAAATAACATGTTGAAAGATGAAAGTCACCAACCTAGAATTCTATATCCAGAGAAATTATCCTTCAGATGTGAAGGAGAAATAAAGATATTCTCTGACAAACAAATCTGAAGTCAATCATTGCCAGCTGACATGTCCTACGAGACATATTAAAAAAGAGAAAAATGATACATGCCAGAAACTCAGATCTACAGAAAGAAAGGAAGATCAGCAGAGAAAGTAGAAAGTAAGGTAAAATAGTCTTTTCTAATTTTTTTTTTTTTTTTTTTTGCGGTACTGGGGGTTGAACCTAGGGCCTCAACGCTTGCATGCTTTGCAAGTGCTGGACCACTGAGCTGCACCCCCAACCCATTTTGTTTTTAATTTTTAAATTTTTTTTCTGAGACACAGTCTCGCTAAATTATGCAGACTGCCTCTGGTCTTGAACTTGCGATCCTCCTGCCTCTGCCTCCTGAGTCGCTGGGATTACAGGCATGCGCCACCACGCCCAGCCTGACTTTTCCGATTTTTAATTGAGCTGAAAGGTGACTGTTTAAGGTGGCAGTTGTTGTTGTTGTTAGGTGCTGTAGAGTTGGTATCTGACTCATAGCGACCCTCATAGGGTTTTCAATGGCTGACTGTTTTGGGATTGCCTCGGGAGTGGGTTGCCACGTCCTTCTCCCATTTTTGCGGTGCTGGGAATCGAACTCAGGACCTCAGAGACTGCAGCACAGCACTCTACCAACTGAGCTAAATCCCAGCCCAAGGTGGCAGTAGTTGCAGCGTATTTTGCAATTACAGTGTGTGGATAAATGAAAGGAACGACAGCAGTGACGAAGATAAGGAAGAAATGATGCAGTATTTTTTGATGGTGGGCTTAGATTAGTTATGTATTTTTCAAACCCTGGACAACCATTCAAGCCATTTTGTAAAAAGTGTAATTGATGTGCTAAGAGAGGAGATAAAATGAAATCATATAAAATGTTCAATTTAAACCAGAGACAGAAAAGGAGGGGGAGGGGAGAAGGAGAATAACCCCTGTCTCAAAAACATAGGTGCAACAAGTGTTAAAAGGTTTAATCATGGCAACCATTAATCCAATTATATCAATAAGCAGTTTAAATATGAATGGTCTAAAGGCACCAATTGAAAGACAGAGATTGTGAGAACAGGCTAAAAATAATATCCAATTATATGTTGCCTACAAGAGACTCATTTGAATGCAGACTCAGATAAGTTAAAAGTAAGAGGATGGAGAGAGATACATCACGCTCACACTAATCACTATATTAATTTTATACAAAGCTGACTGAAGAAGGTTTTCAGGGATAGAGAGGGGAAGTTAAATGATGATAATGGGGCTCATGCCTGCAGCTATAGCCCTGTGGCATCTGATCCCGTCAGATCTCGGAAGCTAAGCAGGGTCAGACCTGGTTAGTACTTGGATGGGAAACCGCCTGGGAACACCAGGTGCTGTAGGCTTGGGAGACGGACCCGGCAAGCCAGTCCCAAAAATCAATTTGCCATTGAAAACCCTATGGATAGCAGAGAAGCACTGACAATAGTGTTTTGCCTGTTGTACGTAGGGTCGCTATGAGTTGGATACTGACTCGATGGCACCTAACAACAACAACAATGGGGCTCATGATCTAAGAATATATATTCCTTAAATGATGTCCACCGAACAACAGAGTATCAAGAAACTTGAGGCAAGCACTGATAAAATACCAAGTAAACCCAGAAAAGTACATTATTATAGCTAAAGACTTCAGCACACCTCTTTCAGTCATTGAGACATCAAATGGGCAGAAAGTAAGGACAATGTTGGCCTGAACAGCACTACCAAGAGATTTGATCTAACTAACATTTATAGACTACTCCATCCAACTGAGGTAGAGTGTACATTCTTCTTCAGGTCACAGGGAACATTCACCAAGACAGACCACCTTTTGGGCGATAAAACACACCTTCAACTTAACAGCACAGAAATCATATAAAGCATTTATTTTCAGGCCACATGGATTTAAACTAAAAAAAAAAAAAAAAAAAAAAATCAATGACAGAAAGATAGCTGGGAAATCCCCCAAAGTTGGAGATTAAAGAAAACATTTGCAAATAACACAAGGGCCAAGTAAGAAGTCTCAAAAGAAATTTAAAAGTATTTTGAACTGGCTGGGCATGGTAGCTCATGTCTGTAACCCCAGGGACTTGGGAGGCGGAGGCAGGAGAATCACAGGGTTGAGGCCAAAGGTAGCTTGTATAACTTAGTGAGACCCTGACTCAAAATGAAAGCTAAAAAATGGGCTGGGGGGTGCAACTCAGTGGTAAAGTACTTGCAAAGTAGGGGCGAGGCCCTGGGTTCAACCTCTTAAATACTGCAAAAAAAAAAAAAAGTGTATTTTGAACTAAATGAAAGTGGAAATAAATACTATTTGTGGGATGCAGCAAAAGCAGTGTTTAGGGGAAAATCTATAGCATTGAAAACTTAGAAAAGAAAGATCCAGAATCAATAACCAAAACTTGCACCTTAAGAAACTAGAGAAAAAGGAGCAGTATAAACATAAGGCAAGAAGAGAAGAAATAATAAAAATTACAATAGAAATGAATGAAACTGAATACAGAGAAGTAACAGAGAAAAATCAATGAAAGCAAATGCTGTTGTTTGAAAAGTCCAACACGTGCTGTCTTTCCTTGTGCGCCCCTCTGGCCACACAGCGGGCAGGCAGAGACCTCTCTTGGTCTTGTCCTGACCACCCCTCTTCTCTGGCTTAACATCCACCCTCAGAACCCGAGTTCCTCACAACACCAGATGCATGGTGACATCTTCCCTCTGCCTGGGCCTTTGCTGGGCCGCTGTAGGTAGAAAGGTCTTTTCCTGGCCTGTTTGGTTGGAATCTCCAAACTACCAAGTCTTTCAAAAGTCACCTTTCAGAGCCATTTCAAAACAAGCAGGGGACAGTTCCCCGCACCACTGGGCTCGATCATCCAAAACCGCCCGGTGGACACACAAAGCCTGGGGGCTGCCCTGGGTTTCCCCCTGGAGGGCTTTTTTTTCCCCCTTTTGCAGCTTGGAAGGGGGCAGGGAGGCTCCCAGGGTGCCCTCGCAGTGCACCTCAGTCATGGGCAGCTGGTGTAATGCCCTCGCGGATGCCTGGGAGCACACAACAGGATGTGACTCAGGCCTCAGAGATGTGAGTCAGTCTCCAGGGTGATGTGTCAGGGCGAGCCCCAGGGGAGGTTTGCATCTTCTCATCTGGGACCCTTGGGAAGAGGGATCTGGGCTCCCCTGTCAGCAACAGGGGTGCCTCCGGATGCCGCAAGGGGTGGTGCAATGTGAGCGCCCCTGGCCCCAGGGCTGGGTAGGTATTTCTCTGGCAGGGAGCGGGGGTCATTTCCCTGAAGGCTCCACCATCCCCCAGGAGCAGCGCTGCCTCTGGGTTCTGCAGCTGAAAGGAAAACTGCAGCCCAGCCAGAGAAGTCGGAGCAGCAATGCCCTCCAGCCCCCAGGTAGCACCCACCCACTTAGCGCCGTGTCGCCGGATCAGTGAAAACCCATGATAGCATGAGTCAGTTCCCATCAGCTCTGGATCCTGGAAGAAAGGGAGGTTGTGCAAGAGCTCTGGGGTTGGCCAATGGTTTGTCTCTGGCTGGCCGCAGACATCTTGGTTAGTCATGTGTGGCTCCCATGCATTCATTGTTCAATTGCTCTGAAGAGAAGCATCCAGACCCAGCCAGGACGGAGACCTGCCTGGGTCTGCTGCGTCTCAAAGGCCTTCAGGGTCTGGGGGGAATCTGTCCTCGCCGCCAACCAGCGGGCCTATGAGAGGGACCAGAGGGTGTCTGTACCACTCACTGACTCCGGGTCCCAAATTCCTCACTCAGCCCAGGCAGGCTTTCTGGCTTTTGTGGTCAGGACCCCGTGGATCCAAAAACGGTTCTTCCTACCACAGGAACCACTCCCAACCCTGCCAGCTCACCCCAGACTCCTTTCCCTCTCAAACCTCTGTTTCCTCAGCTTTCAGAATGGGGGGTGACCAGACTCACCTGCCTCGCAGGTGTGAGCGTTAATTAATGTTTGTGGTGCGGCTTTGAGATCGCCAGATGAAAGCAGCTCTATAAACGCAAAGTGCTCTTCCTCATTAGAGCTGTCAGACGGTTCCCAGGGGAAACAGTTCAGCGCTCCCCATGAGGCCGCTCCCCTCGACCGGCTCAGTCTGAGACGCGTCTGGAAAAGGGCTCCGTATTTAGGCAGAGCCCTCCCTGAGGAAGGGGTCAGGGATAAGTCACTGACTTCTAGAAAAGACGGTGTTTTCATAACACATCTCGTTTTCTGTTGGCGTTGTCTGTCCACCGTGGAGGGAGAGGGGCGGAGGGACAGTGGCTCTAAGGGCCTCCAGGGTGACTCCTGGTCTCTGCTGCATCCTCCCCTGCATAGGAATCATCTCGTTACACTTGGTGAAATAAGCCTCCCCTGTGGACACCTCAGCCTTGAGGATTTTCTGCATCCCCATTTTTCTGCCCCTCTGACCTTCACATATGCTTTCTGAGCCGGAAGACACACTGCAGACAGGCTGGGTAAGTTCGTGGAACCCCAGGCTGTTACGTGGCATGTTCACTTATTTATTTATTTATTTATTTATTTATTTATTTATTTATTTATTTATTTCTGATACTGGAGGTTGAACCCAGGGCCTCGCGCTTGCATGCTCTGCAAGTGCTGGACCACTGAGCTGCGCCCCCAGCCCATTTTTTCTTTCTTTTTTTTTTTTTTTTTACTTTTTTGAGACAGGATCTCACTAAGTTACACAGACTGCCTCTGGTCTCGAACTTGCGATCCTCCTGCCTCTGCCTCCCGAGCCACTGGGATTACAGGTGTGCGCCACCGCGCCCGGCCCACGTTCACATTCTTCTGTGAGCACCCCACTTAGTTCCTGCCATCCCCCCACTTCCTTCTCTCATACAATCTCATAATACAGAAGGTAAAGATGGCTTCCTGCTCCCCTCCAACGGCCCTTCTCTAGCACCGCAGCCCTCCCTTTCCTCCCTGGCAAGAGATGAGCCAGAAATACTGTACCCAGGGCTGAGAAGTTCCAGGCAGCCTCCAGTGTGGGACCCAACCCTTGGCACAGAATGAGGACCCTCACTCAGAAAGCAAGTCAGGGGGGAAGCTACAAGCAAAAGCAGCATGGCATATCCCAGAACACCCACAGCGAAAGAAGGACAGTGTCCCGAAGACCATTCCACGGAGGGTAGCGCACCCTGTAGAGGGCCGTGCAGAGTCTGTGCACGGATCGCCCAGGACGGGAGACGTCAGAGCCAACCTATGGTCCAGCTTGGCCACAGAAGGCCACGTGTTCTGTCTGGTCTCTGCTGGGTGCCGCTAGGGCTCCTAGCCTTCCCAGGGAGGCACCAGACATCTTTCCAACTAAAGATTAGATGCAGTAAGAGCTGTCCCAGGGAGAAGGACAAGGCAACCCACTCCCACAAATCAATCTGCCATTGAAAACCCTATGAGCAGCAGACAAGCAAGTGTTTCGCCTGCTGTACGTAGGGTCGCTAATAGTTGGACACCGACTCACCGGCATCTAACCACTACAGGGATAAGTCACTGACTTCTAGAAAAGACGGTGTTTTCGTAACACGTCTCGTTTTCTGTTGGCGTTGTCTGTCCACTGTGGAGGGAGAGGGGCGGAGGGATGGTAGCTCTAAGGGCCTCCAGGGTGACTCCTGGTCTCTGCTGCATCCTCCCCTGCATGCCGCTAAGCAGCTGTCCCTTGGGCAGATCATGGGAAGTAACTTGGCTAAGACTCTGTTAGGGTCCTCGCCATGCCTCAGAGTGGCAGCACAGAGGCCAGGAGATGATGGACCCTCTGCTCCACAGTTGTCAGTATTGGAAAACATGGTGTGCTGAAGCCTGGCTTGGAACAAGGTCTGGTCCATGCAGGTGTAGGTCATGCCATTTGGTGGCCTGGCTTCCTCTGGCGGCCACCGCCTGCATCTGCAGCCCCGGCCCCCATGAGCTGCACTTGAGGCAGCACCCAGGGCCTCTGGTGGGAGAGGTGGAGGAGCGCCCTCTCCCCCAGCCTGACCTCAGGGCTCTCTCTGGGCATGCGCTCAGCTACAAACCCAGTTTCCTCTTTGGCACTTCTGTGGTTTTTGTACAACGTTAAGACTGCTTGAAAAATTCGAGAGAGTGGCTTGAAGGCCATCAAACAGTCTCTGCCATCTCCCGTTCCCCTGTGACCCAGGCCCTAATGCATCCTTATTGGATTTTCAGTAAAGATTTTGGTTTTAAGCAGCAAACTCTGAAGCATGGGCATTCTAATAAAATCAGAGGAAACACTCATTCTCGGAGAGAGAAAAGAGGATGCGGGACAATTACATCGAGAGGGAAGACGCCAGGTGTGTTTTGCTTTGTGCGGGTCCCATTTCCAGGACTGGAGAATCTCGTCTCTCAGCTGGCTCTCATGCCTGAGTCAGAAAGGCTGGAGCAAGGGAGTCCGAGAGACCTGGATGGAGACCCCAGCTTGGCCTCTCATTCACTGTGTGCCAAGGCAAGTGGCTTGCACCTTGGCCACTCCGTCCCCCCACTGTGAGGAGGGGTGATGGCATTGGTCCACTGGGTTCCTGGGAAAGTGAAATGTGACGCTGAGTCTGGTCATGGTCAGCACAGCCCCTGGCCCTGACAGACAGGGCAGTCTCCTTTGGCTTCCCTTTTAGAAGAGGGTACTGGTGTCCAGACAGCACCTTCTGTGGCTGCTCAGCCACAGGGATTCCTCATCCCTGAGCATGGTGCTCCATGTGACAGAATTTGGCACCAAATGTAGTTGTTAGGTGCCGTCGAGTCGGTATCCGACTCACAGCGACCCTCATAGGGTTTTCAGTGGCTGACTGTTTCGGGATTGCCTTGGGAGTGGATTGCCAGGTCCTTCTCCCATTTTTGCGGTGCTGGGAATCGAACTCAGCACCTCAGAGCCTGCAGCGCAGCGCTCTACCAACTGAGCTAAATCCCAGCCCCTTGGCCCCACAAGGTCACCAGAAACAAGACTGTCATCAGCCAGCCAGAGTTCTAGGGTGCAAACTGTGGTTTCCCAACCAAGGGATGCGTTTGGCCAGTGCGGAAGCGCCTGCATGAAGACTCCACCTAAACCCCTACCCCAAATCCTGCCCTATCAGCGGTGATCGCAGGCACATGGCAGGGTGGCCCCATCCCTGCCAGGACACGGCCCCTGAGAGCTGAGTTGCAAGTCAAGGATCCATTGTTCTTTGTCTTCCCGAGGTATGACTCACGTCAAATGGCAACCATTCTTTAAACAGCTCCCAAGCATTCCACATGGGCAACTCCAAGACGCCTGACACAGGGGTACAGATTACCCCCCCAGGCGGAAGTGCCCGCTCCCTTGGATGAGTTCTCACCTGCGAAATCCAGCAAGGGTGGCCGCCACCATTCTCTTCCTGTTTGGTTGGTGCAGGGCTCCGTCCCCCCCACTGCTCTCTTCCTCCCTGCACCCTGCTCACCATTGCTGCGCTCCCCTCCCCCACCACAGGCCCAGGCTACTGGAATGAATTCGACCCAGAGGCCGGAACCTTGGAGAATCGCCGGGAGGGGATCCAGCACCCTTTTCTACACATCTGCTCCTGCCACCACCACGCACACAAGTCTCTCCCCTTGCAAAGGAATGTGATAAGTAAATACTAAGTCCAGTGCCTTCCTGGAGAGGCAGCGGGTCCCTTGTGATCCCTGGCTGTCCCTTTGTACCATTCCTGGCTTGCCCCAAGACCTCTACCCTTGCACAAGACTCAGAGGAAAGGCTGACTGTCCGGGACAAGCACTGACAGGCTTGCCACTCCAGTTAGTCCTTTTGTCCCCCCTCATTGGTAGAGGGCTGGGATTTAGCTCAGTTGGTAGAGCACTGCGCTGCAGTCTCTGAGGTCCAGAGTTCAATTCCCAGCACTGCAAAAATGGGAGAAGGGCCTGGCAACCCATTCTCAAGGCAATCCTGAAACAGTCAGCCATTGAAAACCCTATGAGGGTCTCTATGAGTCAGATACTGACTCCACGGCACCTAACAACAACATTGGTAGAGCGCTGCTCTGAGCACTCTGAGGCCATGAGTTCGATCCCTAGCACCACAAAAATGGGAGCCGGATGTGGCAGTCCACTCCTGAAGCAATCCCCACACCGCCACTGAAAACCTATGAATAGCAGAGATGCAGTGACATAGTGCTGAGCATGGCAGTGTCAGGGAGTGTCACGTGAGGTTGCTATGAGTCGGACCCAACCTGAGGACAGCACCTAACCACCACCACCACTCTGCTAGAGGTGACAGATCCAGGAAGCAGAATCTTTCTCTACAAGGAGGGGTCTTGCTCAGCAACTGGCGACATTTGCTCTACACTGACCTCCTGGAACCAGAGACATGCTCCTCACTGTCTACCTGTCCTGTTGGGGGCCTCAGAGAGACGACAGCAGGACGTGCCAGCAACCCACTCCCAAAACTCAATCCGCCATAGAAAACCCTATGAATAGCAGAGAAGCTCTGACAATAGTGTTTGACCTGTTGTACATAGGGTGGCTATGAGTTGGACACCAACTTGATGGCACCTAACAGCAACAACAATAACAACAACAATAACTCACATGGGTTTTAGGCATTGAGCTCCTGAATGGACTGACTTGTGAATTTCCCAGACAAATCTAAATCAGTAGTTGTTACACGGATATCTTCTCCTTTAGGGGAGTTCTGGCGATTATTGGTCATGGGAGGCGGTGGTCCAAGTGGCATTTAGTGGCACTGACTAGGGACGCTGCTCACCGTCCCATAGTGCAACCCAGTATGATCCCACCTCAAAGGTCCATGCCGCCTCGTCTCTTGCGGACCCACCACCTCTGAAGGATTTCCTCCCATAGACGCAGAAGTCTATCTGGTGGGAGGATATCTTACTGCACTTCTGAAACACAGAATCCTCGAAAAAAATAGCTCCTTTGTGGTTCTCTTTATTTCTCAAAGATGGCTGAACTAACTGAGATAGTTGCCATCAAGAGTAGAGGGAGGGAGAAAAGGCTCAACTGTTCCCTCCCTCAGTTATACATTTCCCATGCAAGTTTTGAATTCTTTGTAATAACTGGATGCCTCAGGCTTGTAGGCCAAGGGGAATCGCAATCAGCTTCTGCCCAATCAGACAACTCCCTCTTTCTTCCGAGTTCCCCAGCCCCAATCCCTCTCCCAACTCCCCGGAAGAGCCGCGCATGGGGAAATGTGTTCACTTAAGTCTGCAGCCATTTCACACACCCCCAAAGAGTTGACCTTGATGTGAACTAATTGGGATTGCAATAGATTAATCACACGGGTCACCGAGGCGGAGCCTGTTACATAAAGGACACCTTTGAAGATAAGAGCCCTGCGCGCCTTCATAAGCTCATCCCTGGTGCTCTGAACAGAGCACGTAAACTAATAAAGTTGGACTCATCTGGGGGCGATCTCCGCTCGCAGAGGAATACCGCCCCGGACTCTGATGCAGAAAGGCAAACGGAAATCTGCCGGCATTCTTTTAAACTCCAACACAGATCTCGATTAAAAAAAAAAAAAAAAAAAAACACAAGCACAGAAAACCTCATGGTAATAAGCAGACCTCTGATGATCTAAAGATCCACAGCTACATTTATTGACTTAGAGAAAGTAAATGGCATTTCAAATACAACCTTCATACTTTAATAGATGAGGTCACCCTGAGAAAGATGATATGGAGCCCCCCCCAGTGGGGAGCCTCCCTCCGGAGAGCTGCTTTGATTTGCAAGGTCAAGGCAGCCCTTCTCATCGAGGCAATAGGTTTTTAGTGATCTGGACTAAACTGGAAGAATTTAGAAAGAAATTAAATGTAGAGGGTGAGAGAGTAGACTATTATGAAATGGTTGCTCAACAAAAAGGATGGCCTCTCAAGAACAGAGAAGCTAGGGAGCTATGGAAATCAAAATTGATTTATAGACCTCCTAATAAATCACAGCCTGCAGCTGTAGCCCTGTGGCATCTGATCCCATCAGATCTCTGAAGCTAAGCAGGGTCAGGCCTGGTTAGTACTTGGATGGGAGACCGCCTGGGAACACCAGGTGCTGTAGGCTTGGGAGACGGACCCGGCAACCCGCTCCCCAAACCCAATCTGCCATTGAAAACCCTATGAATAGCAGAGAAGCACTGATAATAGTGTTTCACCTGTTGTACATAGGGTTGCTATGAGTGGGACACCAACTCGACGGCACCTAACAATAGCAACAACAACAATAAATCACATGGGTTTTAGGCACTGAGCTCCTGAATGGACTGACTTGTGAATTTCCCAGACGGATCTACATCAGCAGTTGTTACACGGATATCTTCTCCTCTAGGGGAGTTCTGGCGATTTTTGGTCATGGGAGGGGGTGGTCCAAGTAGCATTTAGTGGCACTGACTAGGGACGCTGCCCACCATCCCATAGTGCATAAGGTGGTCCCTGCAACAAGAATGATCCCACTTCGAAGGTCAAGGGTGTCCTAAAGTATCAAGAAAACACGACTCAGGGAAGACCACACCGCCATAATAGTACGTCACCACATCCAACTGTGATGACAAGGTAGAAGATGTGACTTCCAGAAAGGCTGCTCAGACTGGGAGAAACGTGAGGCAGCACCGTGCCCTGGCAGGGGCACACAGGGACCTAGAGGGTGCGAGGCCATGCAGGGTGAGGTGGGCATCTCCCAGAGACCTTGTGGGAATCCAGGGGCAGCTGCAGCCACCATGTCCCCAGAGAGAACTCTGTCTCCACCCCAGGGTATTGGATGACTGCTTTCTCACAGGCTCTCTCGCCTGGCACCCACACTCAGGGCTGGCACCTCAAACCCTGGGTGAGCCCCAGGTGTAAACGACTAACAAGATTGCTCCTGGGCTGACCGTCCGCTTTGCCATCTGGGAAGGGACAGGCCAGCACTTGCTTCTCCCGAGCTTCCTGGGCATGAGTCACATGTAACTAGACAACGATGCAAATCAGTGTCAACATTTCTGAGGTTTCATTCCAGCACCTCATGGCATGGTAGAGCAGAAAGCCACCTCAGAGACTTTCTGAACCAGCCCTACCTCAGAGAAAGCTGAACTGTGAAGTGAAGGGGCTTCCTCTATTCCCATGACAGGCTTGTGACAAGGGCAGCGCCAGATCATCGAGCTCTTTTGTTGTTGCTGTTGTTAGGTGCTGTCGAGTCGGTATCTGACTCATAAAGACCCTCATCGTGTTTTCAATGGCTGACTGTTTCGGGATTGCCAGGTCCTTCTCCCATTTTTGCGGTGCTGGGAATGGAACTCGGGACCTCAGAGACTGCAGCGCAGTGCTCTACCAACTGAGCTAAATCCCAGCCCCCTAGCCCTTTGTAGAGGACTCTTACTTCCATAGGATTGTTAGAAACCACCCCTGCTCCAGTCTAGGTACCATACACTGGCAGCACGGACAGACTGATTTAAACCTCAAAAAAACGATAGAGGGAATCGGCAGGCAAGCCCCCTGGTTGGACAGGCCCTGGGGAGGGTAGCTTTTCCTGTTGGAAGGTCTGTGGAACTCTGAGCTTTTTGGGCTGACTCAGAATTCCCTCTTCCATTTACATCTCCTCTGCGCCCTGAAACCAAATCCAGACACCCCTAGATCTCAAATTAAAGTTGGTGCCTGGTGCTATGATTCATAAATAATCCAAAGTCAAAACCAGCTGGGAAGGGAGGCGTTTTCTCCTGCTCTGTATTTCCGGGGTGGTGGTGGGGAAAAGCCAGGCTTCCAGAGCCACGGGGGCGGCCACAGGGACCACGCCACCCCTCTGCTTGCGCCTCTCCTTCTAATGGCCTTCGACTTCCAAGTGCTGCAACGTGCCGATTGTAAAGCCTTTTATGGAAAGTGCCATACCCTTTTCTGCTCACATCACTTAAAATAATGAGTTAGCTGCCCTCGTATTAGTCTGTCTTTCAAGTGGATTAAATTCACAGGCTCACTCCCCTCCAGCCCCACAAGCTTTAGCCTGGCCGTCTGAATCTCTAGATCAGACTGATGAACACACGCCAGACAGCAATGAAACGCAATTACCTAGGCAAACTTTTGAAGGATTCAGGCCCCGGGGCGCTGGCTGTTTACGAAAGACTAAAAGCACCATTTGTACTGAGCAGGGCCAGTTGCCGTGGTCGTTTGGAGCTCTGGATCCCGCCCGCCACTGGACTCCAGGCAGGATTTCTGGGTGCCGATAACATCAGGGTTTTGTCCGCACCTCAGCACCTCAGGGTCTTTGCTCTGTTTTTCGACAAGAAAATGCAAGTACCAACAAAAGCCTATTATAACAGCTCCCTTTGTGTTCACTGACTCTCTCTCTCTCTCGCTCTCGCTCTCGCTCTCGCTCTCTTGCTCTTGCTCTCGTTGGGTTACTTATTTATTTATTTTTTGTATTGAGTATACCCTGAAAAAAAAAAAAAGGCAGCGAGAAATCATTCCGTAGCAGGTTGACAAGGTAACTTAACTTCTTTGGGAGTGAAAAACCTGTCCCCAAAAAACCAAGAACTTCCTGTCTTCTTTAAACATACATACATAAATAAATATAAATAAATAAAACAAGCAAACCCGTCATGTCAACACATCCAAAGCCCTTTCCCCTTGATTCGAACAAAAGAGCCTCTGAGGCACCAAGGGAAGCAGAGGAGACCAGGGAGCCAGAAAGAGAAGGCTGATAAGGAGGTGACAAGAGGTTTTCCTCTACGGGTCCACATGTTGGGATTTTTTTTCCAGACAGACAAGGGTGGAGCCACACAGCTGGGTTGGAATGGGTCTTTAGCCACCCAGAAGAAAACGGTCACATGATCCTATGAAGGAGGAGGGCAGGGAGGAGGGGGCCAATAAAATTCACTGGCTTCCATGGTTGGGGTGGGGCACTGAGGGACATCATTGGGGCAGTGTGGGGTACCAGGCAGTGGGTCAGTTTGGGAAAGGGACTTCAATGACAGCCAGGTAGGAGGGATAGCATGATAAACAGCGATCTTGGAAGGATGGATTTGAAAAGTGCTAGTTGTTGTTACGTACTGTTGAGTCAGTATCCGATTCATAGTGACCCTGTGTACAACAGGCAAAACACTGTGGTCAGTGCCTCTCTGCTGTTCATAGGGTTTTTAATGGCAGACTGGTTTTTTGGGAGTGGGTTGCCGGGTCCTTCTCCCTGAAAAGTGCTAGAAGAATCTGGAAACACTCCCAGGGAAGGAGGCACCAGAAGTTACAGCCCTGGACATCAGGATGCAGGGAAAAGGCCCAGGTGGTAGCTGGGAGGCGCGGGCTGGGCTTCCTAGGAAGTAATGGATAGACAAGATAGTCTCCCTCTGGGGTCCAGGTCTCTAATTAAGTGTGTAAACCAGGTCCAGGTATTTGGAAGACAGCCTCGGGTGAGGCTGAGCTGTCTGAGGAGGAAGGAAGACAGAGCAGGAGGGTGAGAGCAGGGTGTTTGGCCTGGGGCAGGGAAGGACGGAGGGGAAGGGTGGCTCCACCTTAGTAAACAGGAGGTGGTAGACAGCCATGGGGCAGGAAAGACGAGAGGCGCAGAGATTTCTCGTTTTCCTCCTGGTCTCTGAAGCAAAGGGAAAGGGCTCTGGAGGGCTCTGGGAAGGGTGGGTGACAGTAACAGGTTCCCCCGGACCAGGGATGGCAGTAAGAAGCAAGGGCTCTGCCTGCAAGCTGGTGTTCTTGTTGTGTTTGTTATGTGCCGTGGAGTCAGTATCCGACTCATAGCGACCCTCATAGGGTTTTCAATGGCTGGATTTCCTTGGGAGTGGATTGCCAGGTCTTTCTCCCATTTTTGTGGTGCTGGGAATTGAACTCGGGACCTCAGAGACTGCAGCGCAGCGCTCTACCAACTGAGCTAAATCCCAGCCCCATAAGCTGGTGTTCTAGGAGGAAGGAAATAAGCCACAGCATGGCGTTCTGACATGGGCGCTCCAGACCTGCAAACACACAGGTCTGACCTGCCGTCCTGAGCAAAGGAAACCTCTCTCCCCAGTGGCTTCCACTGGCCCCTTTCCCCAGAGAGCTGCTCTTGGGTCCTGAGGGTCCAGAGGCGTAGGAGTGAGGGTTCTGGCCCACCTGGACCTCCTCGGACTCGCTGGCCTTGGAGACTGGAGGCGATGGGGGAGGGTGTCCAGCGTGCCACAGAGTGCAGCTGACTGCCTCGCAGTGTGGGGGGACGTCTCACTCGTGACAGTCGGGAAGTGGCACCGAAGCCCACAACCTGTCTGCGAGTGCCAGAGGACTCCAAGGGGAAGCTGTCCCAGGAGAGGGTCCCCCCAGGCAAGTCTGGCAGCAGAGAAGAGCAAGGAGATGTCCTGAGGGACACAGGGCTGAGGAGGTGCACCAAAAAATGGCAGGATTGGCTGTCATCCCAGCTGGGATTTAGCTCAGTTGGTAGAGCGCTGCGCTGCAGTCTCTGAGGCCCCGAGTTCAATTCCCAGCACCGCAAAAATGGGAGAAGGACCTGGCAATCCCCTCCCAAGGCAATCCCAATGAGTTGGCTACCGACTCGACGGCACCTAACAACAACAACCAGCGGCTCGGCAGGCAGAGGCAGGAGGATCGCAAGTTTGAGACCAGAGGCAGTCTGTGTAACTTAGAGAGACCCTGTCTCAAAAAGTTAAAAAAAAAAAAAAAAAAAGATGGCCGGATTGGGACCATTCAGGGACATCACCAAGAGGCTTTCTGGGCAGGCAAGCAGTGTGGACTGAAACTTGTGGGCAGGACTGGCCATGGATGCTCAGAGACCTGAGAGGGGGGCAGGCAGGGAGATGGTAGCTCCCACCACATGGGCCCCCAGCCTCCCTCTGGCTCCCGTGCTGGACTTTGGATCATTTGGAGCATCGATGGGCTGGGGAGGGATGAAGAGCTCGTGGCCCAGGGCACGGCGGGGAGGCCTGGCTCAGCAAGGAGATTCGGAAGCAGTGGTGAGATGGTCTCCACAGGTCACATCTTCAGCTCCCGTGTCAGGCCCTCTCTGGCCGTCAGCTGCCTTACAGAGCAACCGCTGCTTCCTCCATGGCGGCCCTCTGAAGGCCACCTGCTCAGACCCAGTGGACCGCACCTGGGCCACGGGGCTAAGGGAGGCTGTGCCCCACAGTTCCCGGACTCCTCGAAGGCCAAGGTGGCAACGGTGAGGCCACAGGGTCTTCACCCATGTGGCACTCAAGGCCACAGAGGGGACGCACGCCCAGGTCGGGGCAACCCAGAGTCCCCAGGACTCCTGTAACTGGTGGCTGTTCACCCCGCACCCCTCTGCTGCCTCTCAGAAGCTGTCCTTGTGCCCATATGGGGATGTTGGCTGACATCTACCTGGAGACAGGAGCGGGGCTGGGCGACATGGGCTTTATGCTGTGACACCCAGGCCAGCGCAACCCCTCCTGATAAGCCCTCAGTCTCGGATGACGTGAGCGGCCAGTGCCACAGGCGTGGTGTGTAAATGAGCTGTCCCCAGGCGAGAAGGAGGGGCACCTGCTGCTTTCTGAGAATAAGCAGAACCGAGTGCAGGCTAGCTCCTGAGTACCTCCCAGCTCAGGTAAGAGCCTCTCTTCCTGTGAAGGGCTCGGGGAGACTTGCTGAGCTACTCTCGCCCCCAAGACAGAGCAGGGACATGGGGAGAGACCTCTGAAGCGCCCCTACTTGGGCTCCCTGCTGTGGGGTCTTGCAGCAAAGGACGCTTGCACAACTCTGTGAAACTTTGCCTGGCCCTTGTCCGTGAGCCTCCACGGCTGGTGGTTCGATGCAACGTGAGTCACTTTCTGGGCAGCCTTGGCTGACTCACGATGCTTCAGACATCAGCCTTGACGGATGCCAACCTGGACCCGGAAGAGTTCCTGCCACTGGCCGCCTCTGTCAGATCTCAAGATAGAGGGATTTGCAAAGGGTCTGCGGACCCTAGTGCTGGCGGCTGGCTCTGCTCTCTGGTGGTCACATGGGACAGGAAGGTTGAAGTGAGACAGAAGAATTTGCCATTTCATCAGTGCACAACACAGAGCTGCGGGTCAAGAACCCACTCTGGTTCTGGAGCTGTCTGACCCCCACGATGGCTGGGAATTCATTCTACAACATGCCCGGAGCTCCTTGTTTTACAGGAGGAAAATCCCCTTCAAAAGAGACCTACTGTTCATAGGGTTGGGTTTTTTTTTTTTTTTTTTCTTTTTCATTTCAAAAACTGAGGAAAAGTTTATAAAATACAAGAGGGCAGGGAGGAGGGGCACGAGAGAGAAAGGACACAGGAGTCAGCTGACCCCAGCAGCTCCCAAGTCTCATCTTGGCCTCTCTCGTCCCCCTCCTCCCAGACCCCCCTCCGTCTGCTTCTCGATGTGAAAAATAAGCAGCCTGAGCCGCCCTGACTGGAGATGCATCGAACAAGGCCCTCATTGTCCCAGACAGGTGTGAGATTGGACTTGATTCGGGGCCAACACCTCCAGCACCAGAGCCAGCCCTGGGAGCAGAAGACATGCCCCAGCCCTCCAGTAATACCACTGCAGCCAGCCAGAGACTCAACAATTTAAGGCTTAACACACACACCATAAATCAGGGGAGGATGGACCAGCCGACCGGCAGCTTCTTGGGCAGGTGCCTACAGCCTGTCTGCAGATCAGACCCTGCCTGTTTGGGTTATTTGAGACTTTTTTTTTTTTTTTTTTTTTGTAATATAAAGATGAGAAACTGGGTGGAGCCGTGAGCAGAGGCTCACTGGGGTTTGCCCTATCTTGTTCCAACAGCCCCTCTTTTGCCTAAGTGCTGTTTTGAAGGGACTGCTGAGGAGGGTTCCCATTGTTATTTCCAAATACTCCGAATGTGTTCAGGCAGGGGAGATGGGAGAAGGAAGTCGATCGCTTGAATCGTGGTGGGTGCTGTGTAAACTGAGACGAGTCACTCAGCCTCTCTGGGCTTCCAATTGCTCTTCTATTTAAGGAGAGGGTTGGTCACCCCAAGCTGGCCTAGCTTTCTATGATCCACTCCTCTCCAACGATCACAAGTTCAAAGTCACCATTGTTGTTGTTAGGTGCCGTCGAGTCGTGTCCGACTCATAGCGATCCTCCTAGGGTTTTCAGTGGCTGATTGTTTCAAGATTGCTTTGGGAGTGGATCGCCAGGTCCTTCTCCCGTTTTTTCGGTGCTGGGGATCGAACCGAAGGCCTCAGAGAGTGCAGCTCTACCAACTGAGCTTAGTGGCGCAGGGATTTTTAAAACAAGCGAGGATAGAGTATCCTTCTCAAAGCCGTCCTCCATCCTTCTCAGCCCCCATTGAGCACCACGGCCCTACTCCCTGGAGTAGGGGGAGGGGCAAACAGCTGACAGGTGACTTCCTGACTGCAGGGCCCACGTGGGCTGTGGTCAGGGGTGAACCCTGACCCATCCCGCTCCTTGCATGAATGGGACCCCAGCCCCAAAGTCATCGTCAGAAGTGCCCAAATCAGGGGAAACCAATAGCGTTCAGAGAAAATTCCCACCACTGCTGAATGCTGCAACTCCAAGGGGATTCGTTCTTTGCTTTCCTCTCATCTTCTTTAGAAACCTGGGGTTCTCAGACGCCTGAGGCATGCCTGGTTCATGAGCCCCCAGGAGTGCAGTCATGACACATTACAGCCACGCACTCTGGGAGACGAAGATGACAGATCTGCACAGCTACTTAGGAGCAGTCACCCAGTCCCTGTCTGTCCCTGTTAACTATGAAGTTTCTTTGGGGAGAGAAGATGGGGAGTCCCCGACTCTCAGTAAAGGAAGGGGACCCAGAAGCCACCCTGTCAATGCAGGAGCTGCCTCTTTGGGGCCTCAGAGAGGGGGATCTGGCCTCTGCAAATTGCTGTGACATTCCAGGGTAGCGGTTGGCCTCACCCTGAATTCATGGACAAGGACTGTCACAGGATGCCTGATCTGGCCCCAGCTTGCCGGCTGTCACTGCTGTGCACTCTTTAGACAGTAAATGGCATCGAGTTGGCAGCAGCATCCTGACCTGGGACAAGGGGACTGTCGCTGGGCATCGCCTCCTGCCCCTCCCAGCCCCAGCTTGCCAGAGCCACCTGGCGTTCCCCCAGCTGTGGCTCCCAGCCTCTGCTCTGTCACACTCACACACCTGTTTGCTGTCCTTCTTCTGGCCCCCAAAGCCCAAGCCACAGCCGCAAGCTGTCTTAAAGGGCCGGGCTTGTGGGCAGAATTGGCAGAGGGAGGCATTGACTTCAGATCACGCAGGAAGGTGGAACTTGGTTCAAAGACATCCTTTGGTAGATAGTCCGTTAAAAATGCCAGAGAGGCTTGCCATTCCCATTCTCTGAATGCGTCCCATTCATGCAAGGAGTGGGATGGGTCAGGGTTCATCCCTGACCACAGCCCACGTGGGCCCTGTGGTCAGGAAGTCACCTGTCAGCTCTGTTTGCCCCTCCCCCCACTGCAGGGAGCAGGGCCGGGGGTGCTCGGTGGAGGCTGAGAAGGATGGAGGACGGCTTTGAGAAGGATACTCTATCTTCACTCGTTTTAAAAATCCCTACGCCACTAAGCGTGAGATCCAACACTTAAAAAGACGGAGAGACAAAAGCAGCATGGGATGCCGAATCCACGCAGGGGACCCATGGACTCATTGAGGAGAAAGCGTATTTCTGGAAGAGGGCAGAGGAAGGCGGAGCCTGGTTAAATGTCCACGTGAACGAGTTGTACCAACAACAGTGCCCTGGGCTGGAACCCCAAAGACCTGGACGTCAGGGCCACCTTCAACTGGGCAAATCATTCAAACTCTCTGGGTCTCTGGTGTCCCATAGGTCAACAAAGACGCTGTGAACAAAGACGTTCGGGACCCCTTTTCACTGACAGTTGACGTTCCCACTTGATCTTGTGAGACACCCAACTCAAACTCCTTTTTACCGAAGGAAACAAAACGCACCACAAAAAACACCAGCACCCTAATTCTGCCCAGGGTTCTCATCACTCCTGCAGGATATGGAGACTCAAAAGATCATTGTTACAGAGATGCAAAAGGTCATTATTAGGGAGACGCAAAAGGTCATGATTACGGAGACGCAAAAGGTCATGATTACGGAGACGCAAAAGGTCATGATTACGGAGACGCAAAAGGTCATGATTACGGAGACGCAAAAGGTCATGATTACGGAGACGCAAAAGGTCATGATTATGGAGACGCAAGGTCATGATTACAGAGCCACTGGGAGAATCCTAGGGTAGGACCGTTGCAAAACTCCCTTGCCATCCGATCCACCCATCCCACAGGGACAGCATAAGCATAGCAACGACAGCGACAAGAATGACACAGACCATTTATTAAGTACTTAAAGTACGCCAGGCTCCACACTAAATACTCGACAAGAATATATCTCAGTCTTAGCGACTCCGTGCTTAGCACATGCTGGGCATTGAGTGCTTTAGGCACGTTGATCCTTTAGACCTCCCAAGTATCCGATGAGTGCCTATTTTGGTCATGACCATCTCACAGGTGGGAGACAGTGGTACGGAGGAGTTAAGTGCTTTTTGCCAACTTGCACAACCAGGAAGTGGACAAAGTGAAATTTGAATCCCAAAGCCCATATCTCTCATATTCCATATAGATCGTAAAATTAGTATTATGGATCCCCATTCTTTCCTTACAGAGTGCATTCTGGGAGCTCCCATGTTTATTCCGAGTCCCGTCTAATGATCACATGGCAAGACCAACTCCGTCCTGGATGATGGGACGGATGGAGAGAAGAACTAGCATTCTACTTTGCCATCTCCAGGCTATGGTGTCCTCCTCAGAAGGAGCCATGGATGACCAAAGAGAAAGCTTGGAAATAAGAGAAATTCCTTAGAGACCCGCTAATGCGTCCTCCTTCCCTGCAAGGCGTGAAAGAATCAAATGAGGAAATCGGGAAGAGATTCTGGAAAAGGAGTAACAAGATTTCCTCTCCCTTCCACCCGAATTGGCCATCCGTAATTTTGCACAAATTCAATTCTGAAGCCATGCTTTGTAATTTGTGGAAAATCATATTAAACAGATCCATGTCTGGGCAATGGCTTCTCTTCATTTCGCGACGTGGGGTGGAGCCAAGCCTCTCAAAGCTTGAGCACACAGCAAGAATATTAACCCTCCTCCTAAAACAGCCTTTTAATCGGACACAGCAGAGGGAGAGGCTCTGGGGGCAGCCCTCCGGGTTTCCTTTAGAATGTTCGGGGTGATCGCTGTTCCTTATAGCCACAGTATCCAGACTTATAGACTGTTGGAGTGAGAGACTCCCCAGGGAATCACTTACATGATAGGCAAGGGACTTGGTGGTAAAGAAAACAGTGTCGGGTCACCTGCAAACAGGGCAGACAGCATAGGCAGAATCTCCCCGACAACGCTTCCTCCAACTACGCCATGCATCTACGGGTGGACCATGGTGGGATTCAACAGACCCCAACATTGATCCAGTCTATAAATGTGAGCTATTACTGTTGTATTCTTGTGTGAACTAGGCAACGATCTCATCATGATCTTGTTGCCTCAACTTCTCCAAGAATGACTCAGCTGAAGGCAGAATCACAAATACATGCTGCAGGTATGAAATGGGGGGAGGGCACGCTTCCAAAGCTTCTGCCTTCATCCTTAAGGCACTAGCTTGGTTGGACAACCAGCATGACGTATCTGAAAACTCAGGCAATTAGGATTATTCCACATGGTGGGCAATTTACAACACCATCCCGATGCAGACTAACTGACCTTGAGACAAGAGAGCTAAATGAATCACATAACAGGCAGAAAGGCCAAGTCAAGCCCTGGAACCTGTGCTGACTGTTACAGGTATTTCAATAACTTTATCACGATATAATCTATCTTCTTATATGCGCAGAGGTATGCACTAATGGGGAGAGTGGCCAAGACAGCACGATCGCCCCAGGAGCCTTCATAAAACAACCATGTCTGCTCCCTGTGTGTGACCAGCAACTCTAAGAGCCGTAATCCCTGGTCACTTTATTTCTTCTTCTCTTTACATCTGAAGATGTTCTTTTAAAACTCTTGAGGCCTCCCTTCCAATGGCACCAGGCAGGAATGTGCAGAGGATAGGCTCTCTGGGTGTTGGACCTGGCCTTGGAGTGACTCCGGATAGACATAAAGCTAGAAGATAAAGAGGATGCCTTACAGAGTGGGAGTCAGCGATTAATGAGGCTGGAAGACTTTGTCCCAGCTGGACATGATGCCACTCATAGTCACTGAAGCCCACAGACCTTCCCTAGGGAGGCTCTTTTTTCATGCCACCAATGCTGTCACTCCCAAAGTCCGAGCTGAAGGATGCTAGTGCTTCCTCCCCTGAAGGACCTGGCTAGTCACCACAGTGGTACATGTCTCTTGAAACAGAACTGATCCTATCAATTTGTGGAGCTTCAAAGTCAGTGACCCAATTCAGACTATGTGGGAGAACAAGGCATGAAGAAATAATAAGCATCATTCCGGTTCCTAGTGTGCTTCCACACACAGGCTTCATGCCACCCTGTAGCTGTTGTTGTTGGGTGCCATCATATGTGCAGATAACTATTGTCCATCCAGATTGTCTCCTGGGGGGAAAGCAGGGCGCTCCATCACTAAGAAGAAGAATGATCTTTCTGAAGGGGAATTGAACTGCTATGACATGATCTATAGGGATCAGACTGGAAGATAACTTTCCAAATCTTGCAACTGTATTTGGAAAGTTCTCAACCCTAAATATGCCCCTGTTGTTGTTGTTAGGTGCCATCAAGTCAGTATCCAACTCATAGCGACCCTACTATGTACAAGGCAAAACACTATTGTCAGTGCTTCTCTGCTGTTCATAGGGTTTTCCATGGTGGATTGATTTTTGGGAGTGGGTTGCTGGGTCCTTCTCCCAAGCCTGGAGCACCTGGTGTTCCCAGGTGGTCTCCCATCCAAGTACTAACCAGACCTGACCCTGCTTAGCTTCCCAGATCTGACAGGATCGGATGTCACAGTGCTACAGCTGCAGGCCAATATGCACCTGTTGTTGTTGTTAGGTGCCGTCAAGTCGGTATCTGACTCATAGTGACCTTCATAGGGTTTTCAATGGCTGACTGTTTCGGGATTGCCTTGGGAGTGGATTGCCAGGCCCTTCTCCCATTTTTGCAGTGCTGGGAATTGAACTCTGGACCTCAGAGACTGCAGTGCAGCGCTCTACCAACTGAGCTAAATCCCAGCCCAATATGCCCCTAACATGGTACAAAATAATAATAATGGTGACCAGGACTGTGGCCCTTCAGCCCATGTCTGGGGAAAATGACTGTCTTTTCTGCCTGTTTTCTCCAACCCAGGGCTCATTCTGGCACTTAGTGCCGTGGTTCTGTTTGCTCTTGAAAATACTTATTATTTTTTAAACAGTAAATGTTCTGTTTCAGGGTACTCAGGAGAGCTTGGATGGGCTAAAACTCACCCTTAAGATTTTCCACAGTCTGCTAATCAGAAATCAACTGAATATGAAGTAGTACATTTCTTTCTTTCTTTTTATTCCCCATCAATTCTCAGGAGTACGTAGGCAAAAAATAAACACAATTGACCACTAGTTTTTGTTGTTGTTAGGTGCCGTCAAGTCGTGTCCAACTCATAGTGAGCCTCATAGGGTTTTCAACGGCTGTTTCGCGATTGCCAAGGGAGCGGATTGCCAAGTCCTTCTCCCATTTTTGCGGTGCTGGGAATTGAACTCGGGACCTCAGAGACCGCAGAGCAGAGCTCTACCAACTGAGCTAAATCCCAGCCCATTGTTAGGTGCTGTTGAGTCTTGTCAGACTCATAGCAACCCTCATAGGGTTTTTCAATGGCTGTTTCGGGATTGCCTTGGGAGTGGATTGCCAAGTCCTTCTCCCATTTTTGCGGTGTTGGGAATTGAACTCAGGACCTCAGAGACTGTAGCGCAGTGCTCTACCAACTGAGCTCACAAGTTTTTAGGGGAGTTCTATTCTGTTTTTTAATTATTATTATTTTGTTTTATTTACTCTGGTTGGTAACTGAATCTCTAGTGTCAAAACAAAATGTCCTGCCAGAAAAAGATGAAGGAAGAAAAGTCTATGGGAAAAAATGGGGTTTGTCAGTAAAGATTGTGTTCGTGAGCCTTTTGCAAACTGTATCTTTAATCCCGTAACAGCTGGTTTGAAGCTGCTTTGAAGGCGATTGTTTAATAAGAACAAAACCTCAGTGGGGCTAAAGTTCTAAAAGAGAAATGTGAAAATATGATGCAACTTGGCACTGGCCTGCCGATGAGCTGAGACAAGTGACATCCTTTGCATAAGGCTCCTGTCACCTAAGAGTGAGGCTGAGGTGTCTGGCAGCTTGAGGGAAATAAGACAGAAGTAATGACAGTCCCTCAGCCTCATTTAAATTCCAAAGAACCGTGAAATAACCAGGTTAAAGCAGGCTTGCATTTCTGCTCCATAATGGGAGGGAAATAAGGCAAATGAGTAAGACCAACTCAGACTGGAGGACCCGCTTTGAAACTAGAGAAGTTTTTTTTTAATATCGGCAGACAGTGTTTGTTCTTTTCTTGGTACAAACTTTTGGTAAACTTTGATATGGCTTCATGGCTCTCGTGAAAGCGTCTTTTATAAATATGCAGATTGGAGAGGCTGTTTTGGGGTGACTTGTCAATTCGAGATAATGAGATACTCCAAGTAAATGACCATCTTTCTCAAATGAGTGTCTGGTTGACAATGCCTTCCAATAAAGCCACTTGTTAAAAAGGGAGCTTGCTTCAAAACAACAGTGATATGTCTAGCTCTGGCCAGGAGGTCAAATTCTTGAGTACATCCCAACTGGCTGGCTTTGGGCTTCATGTCATTTTTTTTTTTTTTCCTCTGCTTTGTGCCATCGACCGCCATGGGCCTTTGGAGGCTGGGGCAAAGAGGTACCGGGGCCTTCTGTCTTCTGGTCTGGCATTGCCCCCTAGACACAGGGAAAAGCTCCCTGTCTTTACCACTGTGGGGGCCTCTAATTCCATCTGTATAGATGCTCTGGGAAATGTTGAAAAATATCCAACCTCATCTGGAAAAAAAAAAATCCTGCAGTCTCCTGTCTGGGAAATGAAAGTACCATGACACCAAGTTCCAGCAAACGATAGGCTGGGATACTCAGAGCCGGAAGACATGATTGGAGCACACAGGCACAAGGCCAGGAGTTCCCACTTACCTGCTCTGGGGGGTGGACAAGGGGAAGTTATCTTTGGACTCACCTGATTGCCCTGGCCAATGACCTGATGACTTCTATTCTTTTGCCTTGATCTAGTGGGATAGATATCGGGCTGGGATTTAGCTCAGTTGGTAGAGCACTGTGCTGCAGTCTCTGAGGTCCCGAGTTCAATTCCCAGCACCGAAAAAGTGGGAGAAGGACCTGACAATCCACTCCCAAGGCAATCCCGAAACACTCAGCCACTGAAAACCCTATGAGGGTCGCTATGAGTCGGATACCGACTCGACGGCCCCTAACAACAACAACAGTGGGATAGATGGTAGCCCCAGAGAAGAAAGGTCCGTCTTCTAACCTCTAGAACTGTGACTGTGATTGTATTTGGAAAAAAGGGTCTTTGAAGATATTCCTAAGTGAAGGATCTGGAGATCGTCATGAGTTACCGAGTGGGGTGTCATTCCAAAGGTATGCGTCCTCAGAAGAGACAGGGGAAGAGATGAGCCAGAGGAGAAGGCCATGGAAACAGGGAAGAAGAGAGCAGAGCAGTGCAGTCACAAGCCACAGATTGCCTGGAGCCACCAAAGGTCAGAAGAGGCAGGGAGGGCAGGGTGCAGTAGCGCACGCCTGTAATCCCAGCGGTTTGGGAGGCGGAGGCGGGAGGATCGCAAGTTCGAGACCAGAGGCAGTCTGCATAACTTAGCGAGACCCTGTCTCAAAAAGTAAAAAAAAAAAAACCTAAAAAAAAAAGGGCTGAGGGTGCAGCTCAGTGGTCCAGCACTTTCAGAGCATGCAATCGTGAGGTCCTGGGTCTAATCCCCAGTACCAAAAAAATAAATAAATAAACAAATAAAAAGAGGCAAGAAGGATCCTCCCCTTCAACCTTCAGAGGGAGAGGGTCTTGCCCACACCTTGACGTTGGACTTTTGGCCGGGAGCTGTGAAGAACTCATCTTCTGCTGTGTGTGGTAATTTGTTTTTGCAGCACCAGGAAAACTTCCACGCTTGGGGTGGCTGCTGCTGCAACTAACAGCTGGCACTTACTGAAGGTCAACTCTGCTGGCTCTACCATCTCCTGCTCCATGTTTCACAGTGGTCTTGGGAGCTGCGAGAAGTTATTACTCCCACTTTGAAGATGGAGAAACTGAACTTTAAGAGGTTAAGTCTCTTGCCTAAAGTCTTACAGTAAACGTGGTAGAGGCCAGTTTGGGGCTGAGGCCGGCTGCCTTGTGGGCCTCCTTCTTAGTGACTGTGCTCTGTTGTCTCTCTGACTGTCCTGCTATTTTAGCATTGCTATCAAATAAGTGCACCAACTAGGCTGTGTTAAAAATTACTTTCCTTCCCGATGACACCTTTCAACACACCACTGTACGGGTCTCAAGATTTCAGGCATCAAGAAAAAGTCTGGGGGGTCCAGCGCGGTGGCGCATGCCTGTAATCCCAGTGACTCGGGAGGCGGAGGCAGGAGGATCACAAGTTCAAGACCAGAGGCAGTCTGCATAACTTAGCAAGACACTGTCTCAAAAAGTAAAAAAAAAAAAAAAAAATGGGCTGGGGGTGCAGCTCAGTGGTCCAGCACTTGCAGAGCATGCAGGTGCAAAGCCCTGGGTTCAACCTCGGTACCAAAAAAAAAAAAAAAAAAAAAGAAGTCTGGAACCAGACAGCCATGGAAGGAATATCTCCTTATTAAGCCCAAGCCCTACAGGGAACCTTTTTCCTTTTAATGAGAAAAGGTGTCCATCAAGGACTAACATGCTCCTGAGAGCATGGTCTGATCATTCCGAGTGACATTCCTAAAAACATCTGGTCTGGAAACAAGGCCCCACTTATCTGGTGGGTTTTGTTACCAGGGTGCTACCAGCTTGCTGCGTTGATGGCTCTTTGAAGGCCTGGTTTGTTAAGTACTCAGCTGCAAGATATTATATGCATATCACATATTTTTAAAGGACTGTGTATTGTTTAAAGGACTATTGCATTGGTACCTGTGCCTGGAGCTGGGATGTAGCTCAGTTGGTAGAGCACTGCTCTGCAGTTTCTGAGGTCCTGAGTTCAATTCCCAGCACCACAAAAATGGGAGAAGGACGTGGCAATCAACTCCCAAGGCAATCCGGAAACAATCAGCTATTGAAAACCCTATGAGGGTCGCTATGAGTCAGATACCAACTCGATGGCACCTAACAACAACAACAACCTGTGCCTGTCCTTAAAGATGACAGACCATGTCAACCACCTTGGACTCAGAGACAAATGGCATGAGTGGACAGGATGCCAAGGCCAGCTGGCTCTTTCTCCCATCCACTCCTCTTCCTCCCTTTCAGGATGTCAACAGTGAAATTCCTTTGTCTGAGCCCTTCACACTTTCCTTAAACTTACAGTTAATGCAGCACCAGCTAGGAATATGCCTGCAGCTGTCGCCCTGTGGCTTCCGGTCCTGTCAGATCTCGGAAGCTAAGCAGGGTTGGGCCTGGTTAGTACTTGGATGGGAAACTGCCTGGGAACACCAGGTGCTGTAGGCTTGGGAGAAGGACCCGGCAACCCACTCCCCCAAAAAATCAATCCGCCATTGAAAACGCTATGAACAGCAGAGAAGCACTGATAATAGTGTTTCGTCTGTTGTATATAAGGTCACTATGAGTCAAATACTGACTTGATAGCACCTAATAACAAGCTAGGAATATGGAAATGGTAGCTGAGTCCCTGGCTCCTGCCTAGCCAGCGCCTCTAATTCTATGAACTGGTGCCTCTTATTCTACCTGCTCGTGAGGAGGAGAGAGGACAGTGGGCAGCTTATGCCCCAGGCCGCCAGGGACTCTGCACTCTGCTCTCATCCCTCCCAGTTTTCTTTCTTCTCTTCCCCCCTTCTCTCCCTCCTTGTTTTCCCATGGGAACACGTGATTCAGGCTTGTTTCCCACACAAGATTCAGATGCTATACAGCTTTAGAACGCAAAATAGAAGTAAGAGTCATATAGAGGCAAGAGTAATTTTGAAGGAAAAATCATTTACTTTCATATTATAAGCAAATCTTATAAGTTGATTTCCAGCATTCCAAGTGTTTTACTTTATGCAACCATTAAATGACCACTGATAGATTTGCATCTGAGTATCTCTGGTGTTTGATTGTAGAATCTAATTCCAAAGTAATCAACAGCCCCCAGCTTTGTTTGTAAATCTTCTAGAATTGTTAGAAGAGAAAGGAAGCAAGAGAGAGGGAGAGAGGGTGAGTGGGAGCAGAGGGAAATGGGGGTGGAGGGGAAGCAATGCTGTGTAGTTGGATGTTTTAAGCCAAGGCTACAAAGGGTCTTCAATGTCACTTTCCGTTCCTCTGCTTAATGCCATCTATGCTGTCCTTGGGGCTAGGGTTAGCTCAGTTGGTAGAGGGCTGCTCTGTGTTCGCTGAGTCCCTGGGTTTGATCCCAGCACTGTAAAAATGGGGGAAGGACCTGGCAGCCCATTCCAGAAGCACTCAGCCATTGCAAACCCTATGAATAGCGGAGGAGCGGTGACATAGTATCAGGCACGGCGCAGTGTTGAGGAGGGTTTCCTTCTATTGTACATAGGGTCGCTAGGAATTGGACCAAACTTGATGGCACCTAATAACCAGAACAACAACACGTTGTCATGAGTTTTGGAAGGCTTCAGCAAGGGGCATCCAGATGTCTTCCCTTCTCATCTAACAGTACTCCCTGGACACCGGGGTTTACCTCCTCCTACAGGAAGGTGGGGTGCTGGGATTTAGCTCAGTTGGTGGAGCACTGCTCCGTAGTCTCTGAGGTCCCGAGTTTGATTCTCAGCATGGCAAAATGGGAGAAGGACGTGGCAACCCACTCCCAAGGCAATCCCGAAGCAGTCAGCCATTGAAAACCCTATGAGGGTCGCTATGAGTCGGACTCAACACAACAGCACCTAACAACAACAACAACAACAGGAAGGTGGAGGGGCTGGGATTTAGCTCAGTTGGTAGAGCACCACTCTGCAGTCTCTGAGGTCCTGGGTTTGATTCCCAGTACCACAAAAATGGCAGAAGGACAAAGCAATCCACTCCCAAGGCAATCCTGAAACAATCAGCTATTGAAAACCCTATGAGGGTCACTATGAGTCAGATACAACTTGACTCGATGGCACCTACCAACAACCAACAGGAAGGTGGAAAGGCTTTCTTCCTTTTGCCCATCCCGCAGAGAAAGAGAGAGTGAGATTGACATTGGAAACCCACAGTGACCTAGAAAGTCAACTCAGTACCTCAAAGAATTTTGCACACAGTAGCAGAGACTACTGTCTTCCCAAAGTAACTTTCACTTTGGGGGAACTTAAATATCAAAACACTATCACTTAGAATCCTAAAAGTCAGGAAATGATCTGGGAGCTCAGGGCCCCTGCTGGGCACTACCCTCCTACACACCGATCAGATGGTGCCTGGGTTTGGAAGCCAAGAATGGCTTCACCGAAGACTGAGGACCCTTGGTGGCCTTGGCTTAAAACATCCAACCGCACAACATTGCCTGACTCCTCCCCTATGCATCCCCCTTCCGCACATGCTTGGAGCTTCTTTATTCTGAGTCAAGTCTGCTTTGTTCCCCACCTTTAAATACAAGCACACATGTACCCAAAGGAGAGAGTTTATTAAGGCACCTACTACAGAATCCAGAAGTAATTATGATATGACAATCAACATCTAACCCAAATAGAACTCCTCATTCAGTCCAGCACTGCTGCGTGAGCAACCAGCTCAGCACTTCCCCTCACTCTCTTGGCGATTGGGATCCAGCCCTGCAGCTAATCAGCCCTTGACCCAGGAATGCAGAATGGGGAGAGACTTCCAGCCCACCTGTATTGGCTGTGCTGCCAGAAAGCTCTGGGTTTGATTTCAGCTTCCCCAGCTACCATGGTTAAGGGCTGGGATTTAGCTCAGTTGGTAGAGCGCTGCTCTGCAGTCTCTGAGGTTCTGAGTTCGATTCCCAGCACTGCAAAATGGGAGAAGGACGTGGCAACCCACTCCCAAGGCAATCCCGAAACAGTCAGCCATTGAAAACCCTATGAGGGTCGCTATGAGTCGGACTCGACTTGACAACACCTAACAACAACAACAACAACAAGCTACCATGTTGGAGATAGAGGGAGATTTTAACCTCTGAGGTATAATTTTCCTGTCTATAAACCATATCGCAGGATTGCTGTAAGAACAGAATAATGTATCCCAGAGGCCTGACCCATTCCAAAAGACGTCACAACAAGTCCAATGAAAGGGTTAAACCTTGTAGTTAGATGTTTACAGCAACCGACATGCACACCGATGATGATATCTATCACTTCCTCCTCCCGTCCCCCAGGAAGGAGGAAGTTATGCTGCCGTACATGCGGCTCATCGCATTTGGTAAATCGGAGTCACAGTCTTCAGATTACTCATTTGGATGGTCCAAAGCCATCTCCAAGTGGGAGGTGCGCCTGAACAGGCATTGGGACCCCCAGCTCTCTAGAAATGAGCCCAATCCCCTATTTTAAGAGAAACGTAAAAGCGTTCTAAAACTTGACTGCAGAAGCTAATGATACTGTCTTGATTTGCATAAACATGTAGCCATGACAAAACGGGTTTCTACTCAATTTTAAGACCTGGTAAAATAGGAAGCAGAAACTAACCTCAGCCCATTTATAGTTTAAACCTTGACAAATAAACAGCAGTTTGGTAGCCTGGCAACCTGGCTTGCCCCTCCATCTGCACCCTGGTGCAGATCATTTGAGATGTCTACTTGGGGTGATTCTGAAGCATGTCTGATTCTAGATAAACAGAGGTGCTGTTTGCATCTGTGATTTCCTGCTGGCAGACCCCCGAAGGGCTGGCTCCACTCTCTCCATGAGGTCCCGGCCAGGCAGCCTTCAGACTCTCCCAGCCCCAGGACTGAAGTGTCTAGGAAGCTGGCAAACATTCCCACATCTGTACAGCACCGCTGAAGGGCTACACTGACGACTTCCGGGACAGTTCTCTTAAAACGACTGCTGCCATTTCAAAGAGAGCCACAGACACACGCCGTACTGCTTAGAGGACTGCGTTTAGTACAATACGGATGCTCTCAGGCTAAGCCTGCAACTGAACCATTTTCCTCCTGTCAAGAACAAAGTGAGGGTCTTGGCTGAAAGAGGCTTTCATATTGTCCCTGTTAGCGTTCTAATTTTGAGAGGAAAAGTAAACCCCAAGGGTCTACTCAACACTTGACTTGTTTAAAATAGCATTTGCTTATGGGAAGAGAGATGGAGGGGGGGCGGGAGGGACAGAGAGAGTAGGAAGGAAGAGAGAGATGGGGGGAGAGAGAGAGAGTAGTTTTACCTGAAATATCTTGGACCCTTATTTCTAACACTTTGTTCTTGTCATTTTACAAGTGAAGTACTGCATATCAAATTCATATTTTGGAGAGAAAGCACATCGGCAATATAGTTAACACATTTTTTAGATCAGCAACCAAGCCCCTAGGGCACTCTAAAAGCAAGTTATGATTGCTTAGATGTTGCCGAAGTAAAAAGTTTTTAAAAGGAACAAGAAAGAGTCGATGCTTGGTGTTAAACCTAATACTCTGTTAAGCACACAGTGCTCCAAAGAGCTGAAGACACTTGTTCTCCATGAGGCCTCTGCCCAAGACAGGCCTAGTGCTCACACTAAGGAATCCAATGAGCCCCTCCCCCATTTTCTTTGGTAAACGGGCATATATGATGAAGATCCACTTCTCACCCAAACTCTGTGAAACAAAGCAGACTCGATGGTGACAATTTCATTTTGCCACCCATCTGGTTGTTGTTAGGTGCCATAGAGTCAGGTCCGACTCAGTGACCCCATGTACAACAGAATGAACAGGCACAAATATACATCTCTTCTAGTCAGTTAGCCAGGTAGCTGTTTTCCAAATCGCTTGGCATTAACAAGTGCGCACCTTCAATGCTGCATCTGTTTTTGCCTCCATATGGTTGAATTTTCCATTACCTTTAAAAACGCTACAAGGTTTGGGTTCTAATATTAATAGAAAAAGGGAAATCCTTTTTTTCAACTTGGTAGTATTAAAGTCAGTGAAACAATGGCAGATGAAGAAAAGTCTTTCCTTTGTTTTTGTACATGGAATCCCAAAGATGACGCACATTCATTTAAATGACCTCAAACGCAAGATGGAAGGATCTCCTTGAGAATTGTTACTCTCTTCAGCAGAAAACTATGGTTTCACCCCAAGCCCATCACCCTCACTTAAAGTGCCGTTTGCCTTAACTTACCGCACAGACTTGCACTGTAGGACCTTTTGAGGTCAATATGCATATTTTGAAGAGTTATTTATGATTATTAAGACCAAAAATCCAATGATTTCATGAGACCCCTTCCTAAATAAACCTAGGATGAGAGGCAATCCCCCAAACACAAAACTTTAAGTTTATGTTTGTGCATGAGAAACAAGAAGGCTACTCCACAGATGGGTCACGTAACAGCTGTGTGCATGGTATCTTATGGGAAGGTTATTTTGAGAATTTTCCCCTCAAATACAAGAACCTCACCCAGGAGCATAACCCTGAGAGCTAATGGCAAAGGCTTTCTATCACTCTCTGCAGAAGATGTGGGCATGCCTTGTGAGAGCGCCAAATATGCAAATAGGTTAACCCCAAAGGAGGGCCACGGGCCCAGAGACCCTAACAAACAGATAATGCTTGTGCATCACGTGCAGAGATGCCCGGGGAAGCTAATTTCTGCCATCCACGAGAGACAGGAGCCTGCAGCGGTAGCTCTGCGGCATCCGATCCCATCAGATCTCGGAAGGTAAGCAGGGTCGGGCCTGGTTAGTACCTGGGTGGGAGACCGCCTGGGAACACCAGGTGCTGTAGGCTTGGGAGAAAGACCTGGCAACCCTCTCCCAAAAATCAATCTGCCATTGAAAACCCTATGAATAGCGGAGAAGCACTGACAATAGTGTTTCCCCCGTTGTACAGAGGGTATGAGTCGGATACCGACTTGACGGCACCTAACAACAACAAAACAACAACGAGAGACAGGAAGCGAGCACACTGTCCCTGGCTACCTGCCCTCTCCTCCAGAAGTGTTAGTTATCTTTTCCTCTGAGTTGAACAAGGCTGCTACTTTGAGGAAAGAATATTATTATGACAATATCACATACAGCTGTGTCCCGCATGGCACAGAGAACATGGCTGCCTTTCGGATAGTCAAAGTAGTGTCACAGGGCAGTCACGGATGTCAGTGGTTCTACAATGTATGTATTCTCTAACTTGGCACGGTGGGCTTTACACAAATATTACATTTTATTGTGTTTTTGCAATTAGTTCCTGGCCAGGGGACTGCACTCTTTATTTATTTATTTATTTATTTATTTAATGTTTGTGGTATTGGGGTATTTAACCTAGGGCCTCGTGCATGGTAGGAAAGCACTCCACCACGGAACTGCACCCCCCAGCCTCCTTTATTTTTTATTTATTTATTTTTGCGGTACTGGGGGTTGAACCCAGGGCCTCGAGCCTGCATGCTCTGCAAGTGCTGGACCACTGAGCTGCACCTCAGACCATTTATTTTTACTTTTTGAGACAGGGTCTCGCTAAATTACGCAGACTGCCTCTGGTCTCGAACTTGCGATCCTCCCGCCTCCGCCTCCCGAGCCTCTGGGATTACAGGCGTGTGCCACCACGCCCGGCCTTATCTTTTATTTTGAGAGAGGGTCTCACTAAATTGTGCAGGCTGCCTTCAGCCTCACATTGTGATCCTCCTGCCTCAGCGCCCCCAGTAGCTGGGATTACAGGCGTGTACACTGTGCCTGGCTAGAACTGTATGCTTTCCCAATTTGAAAATATTATGCCTGATGTCATGGCATATGTGCATTCCCCCTATTTCTTAATTTTTAAAAATAACAATAGGTAGTAGATACAAGACTTACAAATAACCTGAAGGCAACCAGAACTTGAAACATTTCCACGTTCATCTTTTGGGATGTATGTAGAATGTGTGCGTGTGTGTGTGTGTGTGTGTGTGTGTGTGTGCGCGCGCGCTCGAGCCTAATGGGTGGGTACGAGAATACCACAGACAAAGCTAACTCTTAAAAAAATTTACCTGCATGTATACAGGGGCCCTCCATACCTGTGGGGTCTATATCTAAGAATTCAACCAACCAAGAGTTGACAATTTTTTAAAAAAATGTATCTACACTGAAAAGACATAGCATATTTTCTGGTTATGATTTCCTACACAGTACAGTATAACAACTATTTACATAGTACTTACATTGCATTAGGTGTTATAAGTAATCTAGCAATGATTTAAAGTATATGGGAGTATATATATATATATATATATATATATATATATATATATATATGTTCTATACAAATGTATATACCATTTTATATAAGGGATTTGAGCATCCATGGAGTTTGGTACCCATATGGAACCTGGAGTCCATCCCCCACAGATACTGAGGGACAACGTGGGCATATGCACGGGTGCGCATGTGCGCGCGCACGTGCGCGCACACACACACTTTCTCTGATATCCATCACCGTATCTCCTTTACAGCCTACACAGCTGGGCTTCTCAATCCCAGGACCTTGTCACAATGCAGATCTGACTCAGCGAGGGAATGGGGGTGGGCGTGGCCTGAGGCTCTGCATTAACAACAAGCCCCCCGGGGACACTGCTGGTTTGGGGAGCTCCCTCTGAGCATCCAGGGAAAAACCACTCCAGCCAGAGCGGCCTTTTACGCACGGGACCCCAGCAAGGGCAGTCGGGACGTGGGCTCCATCCGGGTACTTACCCTGCATCTGACTCTGAGGCTGAGGGTTAAAGGCAGTGGAGTGGTTCAAGGAGGCCCGAGGGTTGGGCGTGGGGGCTGGGTGGTGCGGGCTGACCCTCATGGCCGTGCGCCGCAGCTGCTCCAGTTCACTGAGCCGCTCGGAAAAGGACAAGCTCCCGGGCTTGGTCTGATCATCTAGTTTCTGACGATGTCCTATTGTGGGGAGAGGGTGGGGAGAGGGGGAGGAGGGAGGGAAGAGATCAGAAAACGTATTGTGGAATTTCTAGACGTGGGGCTTCGCCTGGCTTCCCCTCCCTCTCCCCTCACCCTCAGCATGGGCTCGCTGGAGATGCTGGGCTTGCTGTCGGCACAACTTTGGAGCCACCGTCTGCACGGCAGACTGGGACCTCCCCTAGTCTGGGCCCGGCACCCACCCATCCCTCTGCACCCATCTCAGGTGGGCAGGATGCAGTGGGGTGTGGGTGGTGCTGATGATGGAGGCCGGCAAAGTGGGCACATTACTCCTTGCCTGTTATCCATACGCTCAGGGCAGAGGCGTGGCAGCCAGGAAGGCTGCCCGGAAGGGGCGTCGGAACGCAGGGCCTCACTGTGAACCCTACCACTTGCAGGTCTGTGAGGCCACAGCCAGGGCCCTGGAGCTCAGAGGCGCGCCTCTTCCACAGGCTATGAGGCCACAGCCCTGGGGAGTCAGATTTCCCACGCCAGCTCTGTGCAGAGCATCTCTGGCAGCCCCTTGCCCACTCCCTCTCCACAGGAGCGTCCTTTTGTCCCTGATATCCACTCCCTGGGTGCAACCTGTTGCCCACAGGAAGGTGCAGCCTGGGCCTGGCCCACAGAGGTTGCTGCTCCCTGACTTGGTGAGACTTTGGAAGAAATGCCAGGTAGCAAGGTGGGCCCCTCGGTGGCTGGCAGCAGCAAGCAGAGGCATCCCACGGCCTAGGCCAGGAGTGCTGGGCCTCTCGCTTTCCCTCCTAATTCCCCATCAAAATGTCCCTAAACTAGAGATGGCAGAGCCCAGGCTCCCATGGAGGAAAGCGGCCACAGCAGGCCATCGTGACTCAAGACTACGGTCTCTCGCTCCCGCCTCACCCTTGAGGTTGGTTTGAATAGTCTTTGAGCAATTCACAGAAACTCCGGACTGTCAACTGGGGTCCAAAACAGGACTAGAGAGGCCGCTGCCTTGCTGCCCCCAGAAAGAGCCCCTTCATATGCCTTGACCCTATCCTGAATTAGTAAGAGGACCCCAGCCTCTACTCTGCCCCGCGCAGTGTAAGAACAGGGCTGGGAACAGCAGTTTCTCCTCGCTCCCAATTGCTACAATTATAAAATTAAATGGTGTAACTCGTGCCCCGTGCAGGGTAGGAACAGGGCTGGGAGCAGCAGAGTTTTTCTTCGCTCCCGATCGCTACAATTATAAAATTAAATGGTATAACTCGTGTTATGGTTCCCAATCTCCACGGCCTGCCGTTTCTTCCTGCCTTGGGGCCCCTTGGCACCGCGGCCACTGTCTCAAATTCCAGACCAGAAGAAGGGCCTACTATATTGCAGCGATTTTTATCATGAACAAGACCTGCTTGGCTCCAAGAGGAGGAAAAATAGTTAACCATAATATTTGTGTAGTCCAAATGCAACGCTCCCTCTTTTCATGTGTCACCAAGGCAAATCTGGACTCTGATTCAGCGCTCCAGCCCACAACACTCGACTCGAACACAAACATTCTGAGTCACGCAGGCCCGGCCGGCGCACATGTGAGAGGACTCTTGCGGGCCGGGTATTTTAAGCACCAGCTCTGTGGACAAAAGGGGCCGGGCTCCCCAGCAACCCTCACTGGCCCCTTCCCTCGCCAGTGCAAAACCGTCTTTTTCCAAACATTCAATTTCAATCAATCACGGTGCTGCTGTTCAGTGCTCCGGCACACAGCCCTCTTTTCTCCTCCCCCTTATCTTTGTCACACTTTGTCCTCACTTTCAGATCACCCTGAAAAATCACAAGTTTGCCTGCAGAAGAGTACACAATTCCAACTCTAAAACCATTGAAAACACGATCCAGCACCCCCCCCCCGCCCCCGCCCAAATTCCAACCATACACTAAAGCCTGAGATTAGGAGTCAAGGAAAGAAAATGGCAGACAGCATGATTCTGGAAAGTTCTATGGATGGCCTTAGAAAGAATGCTGGCCAGCAAGGGCTTTTAGAAGGTTCTGTCTGCATTTTAACTCAATGTTCCTCAGGTACCCAGTGTCTTTTTTTTGTGTGGTACTGGGGGTTGAACCCAGGGGCCTCATGCCTGCATGCTTTGTTGGACCATTGAGCTGCACCCCCAGCCCATTTTTTTTTTTTTTTTGACTTTTTGAGACAGGGTCTCACTGAGTTACACAGACTGCCTCTGGTCTCAAACTTGTGATCCTCCCGCCTCTGCCTCCTGAGCTAGTGGGATTACAGGCGTGCGCCACCATGCCCAGTTCCAGTGACATCTTTTAATAACACAGTGTGATGGACAATGGATGATCCAGGGAAATGATGTGCACAGCATCATTCAGAATGCATGGCTCTGGGCACTGTGGCACCTTCAGCCAGCCTTTGAAGAAAGGCTACCGGTGTGTCTGCCTCAGCAAACTTGGGGACACTGCCACTAAGAAACCAAACGGGAATAAGTCATTTCAGGCAAGCCACGATGTGGCCAGACGCAACGTGAGATTATTATTTTTATGAGTCTCCCCCATTACCCTATGCTTTAAAAAGTATGTCTTAACAAGGGAGCCATTTCTGTACCAGTTGACACCTGCCAAGATCATAGTCATTTACCGAGATGATGCGATAACTGTCTGCGTTAGCTGGAATGTCCAGGAGTCACTCTCAGAGAAAACCATCCTTCACTCTAAGCTATTTCCTAAGGCCCGAACCTTTTGGGCCTGAGATTAATGGGGGAGAATTGGGAAAGAGTTCAGCAACCCTCACCCACATGGATTCTGGGAGGAGGCAGGAGTGGTACTGCCCTGGGAGCGAATTTCACTCCTGTGCTCACAACATTGCTGGAGAGTTGCAACATGGGGGCAATGAAAATCATTATCACGTTCAAGGTGTGGTCCAGATGCATTTATGAGCTGAGGAACACCTAATTCTTCTTTTCTGAAACTATCAGGCTTCCTGTGCCAAATAGCAATATTTTCCATGAAATATAGGAGCTTCCGATCTAAACTTTCAGGCTGGGGGAAATGAATGCTTTATGTCTTTGGTTTCCTGTATCTGCATGCTGTTAAAAGAGCAATTTGCCCCTTGAATTTTAAATAGAGGGATATGGAAAATATCCACTATGAAATTCACTGTTTTTACTTACTGGGTATTGGGCTTTGGAGGGCAACAGGGAATTTAGCACTGCCTCAAACCACTGGTAGAATGATGCAGTTTTGAAAATATGCGTGTTGGTGGCATGGGGTTTTGAGTTGATTGGGAGTCAATCATGAATACTGCCTAAGTGGTACTTAAAATATGGCTGCCTCAACACTACATACTGGGACATCTTCCTGAATATGGGGGGCCTGAAATTCTTTTCTTACCATTTCCACATCTTTGGGAAAAAAAAACACAATTGGAATTTTATTATTCGTGCCATCATAGAAAGCCAAGTATGTGTGTGTGTGTGAGCATGTGTGTGTGTGTGTGTATAATAAAAATAAATGACTGCCATTTGCTATATTTTACTTTAGTCCAAAGACATTCTTGTAGTTTCCTGGGATGGCTGCCCATGAGAGCAGCCCTAAATGTGATAATATTTTATGATGGATAATGTGACCAGCTGTCCCTTTTCTCCTGTAAAATTTAAACTGAGTAGGTACGTGTATCTCATTGATAGCTGAACGGCCTTTTTCAGACACCATTATAATATATGGCTGTAAGTAATAAAACACAGTATATAATCTTCTACCGAAGAAAAGAGATAAGGCAAACTAGCTACTTCGTCTTGGAAAAGTTTGGCTGGAGAGAATAAGGAACTTCCTGGCAGCCAAAAACGTGTTAGTCCCTGTTTTTGACATGGACTTAATGGTTTTCTTAATGGCTTTTCAGCAAAAAAAAAATTATGAAAGAGTAGACGTAAAGTACTGTCATAATAAGCAATTGAGAAAAATCTATGCAAAATGATAATAGCAGAAAGACAGACATCTCTGTGTGTGTCTGTGTCTGAGAATGTGATTCTCTGAAAAGGATGGGTTCACCATTTTTTTTTTTTTTTAGTATTAGGGAGCTGAATTCAGGACCTTACACATGATTTTGCAAGTGCCCGATTGCTGGGCCACATTCCTAGCCCTTTTTAAATTTTAAAAATTTATTTATTTATTTTTTAACTTTTTACCTGGAGACAGGGTCTCACTAAGTTACACAGGCTACCTCTGACCTCAAACCTGTGATCCTCCTGCCTCTGCCTTCCAGGTTCCTGGGATTATAGGCATGTTCCACTGCGCCTACCATACATTCAACTTTAAAAGAATATGTTGTTGTTGTTGTTGTTAGGTGCCGTCGAGTCGGTATCCGACTCATAGCGACCCTCTGTACAACGGGGGAAACACTATTGTCAGTGCTTCTCTGTTGTTCATAGGGTTTTCAATGGCAGATTGATTTTTGGGAGGGGGTTGCCAGGTCCTTCTCCCAAGCCTACAGCTTCTGGTGTTCCTAGGCGGTCTCCCATCCAGGTACTAACCAGGCCTGACCCTGCTTAGCTTCTGAGCTCTGAGGGTATCGGATGCCACAGGGCCACAGCTGCAGGCTTAAAAGAATATATGCATCTCAAAAGGAGTTTGCTAGTCAATCTGATACTAACTACATGTTGTTGTTGTTAGGTGCTGTTGAGCCGGTGTCCGACTCCTAGCGACCCTAAGTACAACAGACGAAATACTATTGTCAGTGCTTCTCTGCTATTCATAGGGTTTTCAACGGCAGATTGAGTTTTGGGAGTGGGTTGCCAGGTCTTACTCCCAACTAACTACATGGATATATAAAAAATACATAGATTATTTTCTTTCTTCATTTGCTACAAGTTTATGACTATGGAAAATAAATTGATATATGTTGAGAACACCTCACTCTTCCTGTATGAACAGTCTAAAATCTAGGTTCTAGGCTCATGAAGATTTCAAAGAAATGGTATTGAATGTGACTAGAAAGCGATGGAGTTGAATGTGAATCTGATCCTCCCTTGAACCCTCTTGCAGGCAGCGAAATAAATCTTCCTAACAGCAAACCTGCCTGCAGCCATAGCCCTGTGGCATCGGATCCCATCAGATCAAGGAAGGTCGGGCCTGGTTAGTACTTAGATGGGAGACCGCCTGGAAACACCAGGTGCTGTAGGCTTGGGAGAAGGATCTAGCAACCCACTCCCCAAAAATCAATCCGCCATTGAAAACCTTATGAACAGCAGAGAAGCACTGACAGTAGTGTTTCGCCTGTTGTACATACAGTCGCTATGAGTCAGATACGCACCTAACAACAACAGCAAACTTACACAGCTGATGGCTAGTGCAGTGTTAGGAAATGTTGTCCAGTATTATATGCCATTTACATGTTATAAAAAGGCTCTGGCTCAATGGTTGACTGCTTCCCTAGCATGTACAAAGTCCTGGTTTCAACCCCAAGCACAGAAAACAAAAAGAGTTTCCAGTTTCATAAACACTTAAGTTCATTTATGTTACATGTATAACATAAAACATACAGTGATATATAATATGTGTTAATATATTATATGTCCGAATACACATTACAACAAATATATATTATATATGTATGTTTGAATGCTGACCAATGTTATACAAATATAGGTAGCCCCACTTTTCCCTCCTCCGATTTTTTCCCCTGTCATTAAGCTAAGAGAATAGCACAAGGTCGCCACACTGCAAAACAGAAGGGCTGCACGAGAAGCCAGGTTCTGAGAAGCTGGGTCATTTGAGCAATCTCCCACAGCCAGCGAAGGAAGAACACGTCTGCAGACACACCCAGTCCCCCAACGCCAACACACATACGCAGTGCGTCTAGAAACAGAGAGTTCTGTGAATGCAAAGTGAAATAAGACAAGCGGCATACGGTGCTCCCTCGTTTCAGATCATGGGGCCCTGGAGCACTTCAGGTTTTGCACTCTCGGTCTTTTACGGCTCCACTTCTGCTCCTGGTTTGCGCAGAGTTAAGAGAGCCAGAGCTGTACCCTGATCCACAGGAGACAGTTGTGTCTCCACGCTTGAAGCAGCCATTAGAATTACAGAGGTTCTAACTTCATGGGTCTGGGGCCGTCTTCCCTTGGTATCAGAGGAAGACTGGATCCAGGACCCCTGAAGATACTCAAGTCCCTTATATTTGCACATAACCTACACATATCCTCTTGTGTGATTTAAGTCATCTCTAGCTTACTTTTTCTTTCTTTTCTCCTCATTTCTTGGTTTCTTTTTATTTCTTCCTTTTTTTCTTTCTTTCTTTCCTTTAAATTAATTAATTAGTTAATTAATTTTTGTTTGTGGTTCTGGGTGATTGAATCTAGGGCCCTCCACCACTGAGCTGTACGCTTAGTCCATTTTTTATTTTTTAAATCGAAACAGAGTCTTGTTAAGTTACGCAGGCTGCTTTGGGCCTCGAACTCATGATCCTCCTGCCTCCACCTCCCGAGCTGCTGGGATTATAGGCATGCACCACCATACCCACCTTCTTCTAGATTTCTTATAATATCTAATACAATGTAACCTGCAGCCATGCCACTGTGGTGCCCAATCCTGTCAGATCTTGGAAGCTATGCAGGGTCAGTCCTGGTTAGTACTTGGATAGGAGACGGCCTGGGAACACTAGATACTGTAGGCTTGGGAGAAAGACCTGGCAACCCACTCCCAAAAAACAATCCGCCATTGACAACCCTATGAATAGCAGAGAAGCACTGACAATACCATTTCGCCTGTCATATGTAGGGTCACTCGGATGGCACCTAACAACAACAACAATACCATGTAAGGGATATGCAAACAGTTGTTATAGGGAATAATGACAAGAAAATGACAAGAAAAATAATGACAAGATAAAAGCTCTGTACCTGTTCAATACAGATGCAACTTAAGAATTAGTTTCCATTCATGGTTGGTTGAATTGGCAGATGCCAAACCCATGGATATGGGGTGGTGGTTGTGTTTCCCAATGGTGTTTAGAATTAGTGTCCATGGGCACAGAGCAATGGCTTCCTTTTGGTGAAAACTGTTTGGTGGTCCTTTTTTTTCTTTCTTTCTTTAAATAATATTGGCGTTAAGTCCAAGACCTTATGCTTGCTAAGCAAGTGCTCTGCCCCTGAGCTGCACTCCTAGCAGCTTTTCCATTTTTTATTTTATCTTCTTTATTATTAATAAGGCTGGGATTTGGCTCAGTTGGTACAGCGCTGTGCTGCAGTCTCTGAGGTCCCGAGTTCAATTCCCAGCACTGCAAAAATGGGAGAAGGGTCTGGCAATCCACTCCCAAGGCAATCCTGAAACAGCCATCGAAAACCCTATGAGGGTCGCTATGAGTCGGATACCGACTCGACGGCACCTAACAACAACAACAACATTATTAATAATACTATTTTTGTGGTACTGGGGGTTCCAAGCCTCCAGGGTCTTGAGACAGGCAAGTGTTCTACCATTGAGCCCCCTTTTCTGTTTTTTATTTTGAAACAGGGTCTTCATAAACTGCTCAGGCTGCCAGTGGCTTTGATCTCACAATCCTCCTGCCTCAGCCTCCCGAGTCCCTGGAATTACAGTATGGGCCATGGTGCCTTGCCTTCTGCTTACTTAAAGAATTCTTTGATGCATACAGAGCAGCTGAAAATCGCCCAAATTCTCTCCTGCAGTGTACAACTGTCTGTCTTCCATTACACCCAGATAGACTCTGTTAGAATCTACCCGGAATTCTTTTTTTTTTTTTTTTTTTTTGTGGTACTGGGGGTTGAACCCAGGGCCTCGCGCCTGCATGCTTTGCAAGAGCTGGACCACTGAGCTGCATGCCCAGTCCATTTTTTGTTAACTTTTTGAGACAGGGTCTCACTAAGTTACGCAAACTGCCTCTAGTCTTGAACTTGCGATCCTCCTGCCTCCACCTCCCGAGTCGCTGGGATTACAGGCGTGCACCACCACAACTGGCCATTTTTTCACTTTCTGAGACAGGGTCTCACTAAGTTACACAAACTGCCTCTAGTCTTGAACTTGCGATCCTCCTGCCTCTACCTCCCAAGCTGCTGGGATTACAGGTGTACGCCACCACAACTGGCCGTTTTTTTACTTTCTGAGACAGGGTCTCACTAAATTACGCAGACTGCCTCTGGTCTTGAACTTGCGATCCTCCTGCCTCTGCCTCCCAAGCCGCTGGGATTACAGGTGTGCGCCACCGCAGCCGGCTCTACCTGGAATTCTTGAGTAGGAAGTAACCTCTTTCCTGCCATCTGAAGGGAACTTTGGAGAATGGAAAGGAAGGGTCACGTGGAATCAATTATTCCATTCCAGAAATGCATCCGTTAAGACCTCAGAGGGCCCCGGAGGATCAGGGTGTTAATGCAGGTGCCATAATCCTTCCCTCCTCCAGAGAAACAACATGGCACCAGGAAGACGTCACTGCCAGGCTGGCTTTCAACATTTTCCATTCTAAATCTGTGCTTCCTCCAAACTTTGCTGAGGACGAGAGCAAGTCCCTTCATCAGTCAGCCTTCTTATCTGCAAGCCTGGAATTAAAGGACTAAGACGGATTACTCTAAGGGGCTCTGAAAGCATCCACGGCAATTACATCTGCCTCGATTATCTACTCAACCCGTTCCTGGCGGACTACTCCGAGCGTGGTCTTTCTCTAGCAACTTAATATGATGTTATGACTCTCAAAGTTTTTCTTTGTATTTCTTTCGGGCAGATACCCCCTGGCCTTTGGGAGCCCGTCCCAAGTATAACTGTCAAAATGGTCTTCAGAGCTCTATCTTAATCCCCACCAGCTATTCCAATCTGGGATTCTACCTTTCTGAGTGCCAGTGGCCAGAAGCTTAGCACAAGGTGACCTAGGAATTTGCTTTCCCTCTGCCGCCTGCTGTTTCAACAGTGGTCTTGGAGAAAAGTAGACATTAGGAACCTGGACCTCAGTTTCCATGGACCCTCTAGTCTCTTTGGCCAGCCTTCACTGAACCTTTCATTTTGCCTTACCAATCAGGATAGTCCATTCTCTTTTCTTCTTTTTTTTCCCCCCTTAGCACTGAGTGCAGAGGGAAGGGGACATTGTTGTTGTTGTTAGGTGCTGTCGAGTCGGTATCCGACTCATAGCTACCCTACGTACAACAAGGGAAACCCTATTATCAGTGCTTCTCTGCTGTTCATAGGGTTTTCAATGGCTGATTGATTTTTGGGAATGGGTTGCCAGGTCTGTCTCCCAAGCCTATAACACCTGGTGTTCCCAGGCAGTCTCCCATCCAAGTACCAACCAGGCCTGACCCTGCTTAGCTTCTGAGATCTGACGGGATCAGATATCACAGGCTATGACTGCAGGCAAAGGGGACATGAGACTCACCTTAAAGCCTGCTGGGAAGTTGTAGGGGCTGCTGCTTGGAAGAAAGAAAGGCACCCTGATCAGCTGCACTCCAGGATCCCTTTACCCTGCTTCTCGTGTGGTTTGTATTGTTGTTAGGTGCCAGTGAGTCGGTATCCGACTCATAGCGACCCTCATAGGGTTTTCACCTGCATTAACGCCCTGATCCTCCGGGGCACTCTGAGGTCTTAACTGACCTTGGCTGACTGTTTTGGGATTGCCTTGGGAGTGGGTTGCCACGTCCTTCTCCCCCTCGTATGGTTTAGAATGACTTTTTTGGACCTGGACGCCCATGCCCATCCGTGGCAGGAGCAATATAAGTCCGAGTTAGACTCATCCCACTCCTGTCCCAAATTTTCTGTGCAGGGCTTCTGTTCTCCTTTCTCATGCTCTTCCTACTTCCGGTTGTTGTCAGGTGCCATCGAGTGGGGTTTGACTCATAGAGACCCTATGTAAAACAGAACAAAACACTGCCCAACACTGCACCACGCCTGGCACTATGTCAGTGCCTCTCCGCTGTTCATAGGGTTTTCAATGGCGGACTGTTTTGGGAGTGCGCTGCAGGTCCTTCTCTCAAGCCTATAGCACCTGGTGTTCCCAGGTGGTCTCCCATCCAAGAAGTAACCAGGCTCGACCCTGCTTAGCTTCTGAGATCTGACGGGGCCGACACCACGGGGAGTCACCTTCTATCTCCTAGAGGTGAACAAGTCACACCAAGTCCACGGGGCAAAGTCTGCTGGGATGCTGCCCCTTTTCAGGTAACATTAACAGTTTCTACTTACTCAGGGGGAGGAGGCTAGGATTTAGCTCAGTTGGTAGAGCACTGCTCTGCAGTCTCTGAGGTCCCAGGTTCGATTCCCAGCACCGCAAAAATGGGAGAAGGACCTGGCAACCCATTCCCTAGGCAATCCAGAAACAGTCAGCCATTGAACACGCTATGAGGGTCGCTATGAGTCAGACACGACTCGATGGCACCTAACAACAACAACACTTACCCAGGGGTCCTAGGGACCCAGCACCTCAGCTCAGGACAGTCGCTAACAGGGCCAGCGCTGCTTTGGGCTGGGAAGAGCTACTGTTCTCCTGCAGGTGGCAATGGGTAAGCAAGTGCCCAGGTTGCCCCCTATGCATGGAGCACCCCCATGCTGGATCCTCACAAAGCCAGTTCTGCCCAGCCCCTCCCATGCATCAACATGCATTGCAGGGGATGCCGGGGCTGGCTTGTGGCTATGACTGCTTTTTAAGGCACCCACTCGTCTCCTTCCCAGGGGCCCTAGTTGACTGCCTCAGGACCTTTGCACTTGCTTCTGCTGCCCATAACACTCTTTCTTCTGATACACACAGTCCCGATCGCCCTCTTTTGAAGATCTGCCTAAATTCCATCTCTCCCTTTGGACACTCTATCCTAAGCCACTCACTCTCCTCCACCTGACCAGTCCCCAGCCCTTTGGCTCTGGCTTCCTCCACATCCCCTGGTAGAGTCAGCGTGGTATGCCTAGGTCCTCCACACCAGACTGGCCGTGCATACCAGGATTTTGTCTCTTTCCCTTGGGGCCCTCTCCTCAGTGCCTAAGAGCACATGACGCCCAGCAGGCTCCCTCAGGGCTGACCGACCAAGCAACTGACCCTCGGAATGCGTGATCGGTGCTGCCCAATCGTCCCGCGGACGGTAGGGACGTACAACGCACCTGGGGGGCAAAGGAACTGGGAACTAAAATTTCTAACCGCACTGCAACTGCTGGAAAGCTACTTGTGGAGGCAAAATCCCGCAGCCCAGCAGACGGGGTTGCACAGCAGATTTCTCATTAGAAGTTAAATCAGTCAGCAAACTCATCCCTCCCTTTTCTTTCATCGAACTGGAAAGGAAAAAGCAGTTAACAGGAAGAGCCTACTGCTGAGCTCGGGGCAGTGGCCGGGCAGAAGCCCAGAGCCGCAGCCACTTTTCTGGGCAGTGTATGCTTTCTTTACATGCGTCCAAACATGTGCACGTGTTGCACATGCTCCACACACTTCCGTCCTATGTTCAGATCACATGTATCACATGCATACATCACACACACATGCATCACATGTACCTCACACATTCATCGTAACACATGCCGGGTTCTTATATCCTATATTGTCAGGGTCCGACTCATAGCGAGCAGACGTACAGCAGGTGGAACACTACTGTCAGTGCTTCTCTGCTATTCACAGAGTTTTCAATGACTGATTGATTTTTGGGAGTGGGTTGCCGGGTCCTTCTGCCAAGCCTATATAGCAGCTGGTGTTCCCAGGCGGTCTCCCATCCAAGTACTAACCAGGCCAGACCCTGCTTAGCTTCCAAGATCTGACGGGATCAGATGCCACAGTGATATGGCTGCAGGCTTATATCCCACACATTCACTTATATATATATACATATATATGCACACCCTCACATACACAATCACGCACAACCCAGGCACACAGCAGATGTGCCATCCCACGTATTTACAACCTATGCCCATGGCACATACGCATACACACACATCACACATTCACTCATCACACCCATCACATAGTTACACACATATACAAATGCACACCACCACCCACAGATAGGGGCTGGGCTTTGGCTCCGTTGGTAGAGCATTACTCTGTGTTCTCCGAGGCTGCGGGTCCTATCCCCAGCACTGCCTAAAATGGGAGAAGGACGTGGCAGCTCACTCCCAAACCAATCAGACTTTGAAAACCCTAGGAACAGCAGTGAAGCACTGACATAGTGCCGGGCAGGGCAGAGTGTCGGGGAGTATTTCGTTCTGTTGTACACAGGGTCACTGTGAGTCGGTACCTAACAGCAACATCATACACGTACATGTCACACACATCCACACATCGCATACCCACGTACATACACACACACACACACCATCACACATCACATCACGTACTTGAATCACATCCACACGTCACCTACATGCACACATCATGCAAGTCTCTTACATGCATTCACATACACATAGCAAGCAGGCACACAGGAGGTGCCCCTTGACCACCCTTGGGATACGAGCTACGACCCAGCTGTCTGAGCCAGGCACGAAAGGACAGGTGCAGAAAGAGGCAATAAAGCGGGGGAGGCAAAACCAGCTGAGACTAAAGCAAGACCAGCCGCTAACGCAGCTTCAGGCCCCGCCCACAGGGCCTGCCCTCCGTCCCCTCCCCGCATCAAGGCCCCCGAGACTCGAGGGGCAAAACCAGAGCTGACACTCAGTTCCCAGAGCTCCAGGCTCAGAGCGCCAGGCGGGGAGTTTGCCACCTGCTCCCATGTCCACCTGCAGCCTGGAGCCTTCCAGAGAGCACTGGAGTCACTGGGCCTCCCAGTCATTAGCGGCTCTTGGTTACCTCCTGCTCTGTCTGGTGACTAAGGGAATTGTAGCTCAGGGTGGACACCACGTGGTGACATCTGCTCTTGACCAAGGGTGGCCTCTGTGGGGCAGCAGGGGGCAGAGTCCCGGGAGCGGTGCCAAGAGCTCACGGAGCGAGATCCCCCTTTCTCCCAGCCTGTGAGCCATGCGTTAGCGCCCTTCCCTCCTTGTCGCGGGGCTCAGGAACCCCTCCCTCCACTCAGGACTCCCTCCATCCAGGGTGTCCTGGCAGAGTGACTGGGTTGCTGGGTCCTTCTCCCAGCAACCCAGTTAGCTGGGTGCTGACTCACAGTGACCCTGTGTACAACAGAACGAAACTGCCGATCGCAGGCAGTCTGGACTGTTTAGCAGCCTGCTGCGGGGCAGGCAGCTGCAGGGATGGGGTGGACTCAAGAAGTGAGGTGGACGTGTGCCTAGAGCCTCCCACCAGGCTTTGGAGTTCAGGCCCCAGCAAGGGCCAGCCTTGGGCTGGACAGGCCTTGGGGAAAGGAAAAAACATCTCCGAAGGGGCCATCAGCATGCCCCAGCCTGGCATGGGCCCTCCTGCTTCACTCTCCTCCTCAACCAGCACACACACGCAGGATTCTCAGAGGACCCAGGTAAACTGAGGCCTCTTCCAAGGCTGAGGGATGGCAGGATAAACGCTGGCTGTCCGCCTGGACCCCGGAATGAATGAGCACCATTTCTCTGGGACGCCAGGCTTGCAGCACCCATATAAAAAGAGGTGAGAAATTCCCAGTGGCCCAGAGCGCACCTGATTCTTGCCCTTCCCTTATGTCAAAAATGCCCCACCAGGTGTGATGGCGCACACCAGTCATCCCAGCGGCTTGGGAGGCGGAGGCAGGAAGATCGAAAGTTCGAGACCAGAGGCAGTCTGTGAAACTTAGCAAGACCCTGTCTCAAAAAGTAAAATTAAAAGAAGGGGAGGGGCTGGGGGGTGCAGCTCAGTGGTCCAGCACTTGCAGAGCATGCAGGCGCGAGGCCCTGGGTTCAACCCCCAGTACTGAAAAAAAAAAAAATTGCCAACTGAAGTTCAAGGCTGGGCCTCAAGGAGGAGGGGACCAGGGGTCAGCCTGGGAAAAATGCTAAGCCAGAGCTGGCCAAGTATCCCCTAGCAAGAAAGGCAACAGTTCGGAGCTGTGTTTTTTATAGACTATTAGGACTACCTCACAGAACCGGGGAAAAGGCTTCCCTTCAGGGTGCTTTGGGCATGACAATCTCATTCAGGACTCTGGCTGCCTTTCCCCCACAACTGTCAACGGGAGAGCAGGAAGCAGCCACCGGCCGCAAGGGGTGAGTGGGCAGGAGGCCTGTTATCTGAACCCTTGAATGAGCAGCCATTTCCCTGATGCCGGAAGGGCCAGAGTGGAGTGAGGAAAAGGTTGGTCCCACTGTCTGCCAGCCTGCAGCCGTGGCCCTGTGGCATCCGATCCCATCAGATCCTGGAAGCTAAGCAGGGTCAGGCCTGGTTAGTACTTGGATGGGAGACTGCCTGGGAACACCAGGTGCTGTAGGCTTAGGAGACGGACCCAGCAACCCACTCCCAAAAATCAATCCATCATTGAAAACCCTATGAACAGCAGAGAAGCACTGACAATAGTGTTTCACCTGTTGTACATAGGGCCGCTGTGAGTTGGATACTGACTTGACGGCACCTAACAACAGCAACTATCTGCCAGGTGATTTGAGGAGGAAACATTCTATTTATTTCAATACCCAAGGGCCCCCATATACCCTAGTGACCACATCTGAGTCAAAAAAGGAAAAAGAAGGCATGGCTACTTCCCTAGCGAAGCCCAGCCACGTTCCCCCGTCCAGATCCCGTCCAGATTTTTAAGCAGCAGACCTTGCTCCTGGCAGATCACCTTGAGAGTCTGCCTATCAGAGGCTGGCCTTGGGAACCCGGAGCCCAGCTATTCTCTGCTACTGGGCCTTTAGGAAACCCGCCTGTCTGATCAATGTTCTGAACCTATTTCTCCTTTAAAGTCCCTCAACGCTCCAGCTTCGGTGTGAAGGCTCCGGTGTGGCCAGTGAGAGAACCCCGTAAGGCTAGCCGAGGAGGCTGTGTATTTTTCCCAGCCGGGTCTCCCTTCCTGGTCTCCTCCCCACCCCCAGCTTCTTGCAGCCCCCTCTGCTTCCTTCATTTTCTTTGCAGCTGCGGCGGAGAGATATAGTAAAGCTACTGTATAGGATTTTGAAAGCAGGGCCGCGGAGAGCTTTCCAGGCTCCATACAAGCCGCTTATTCTCTGCCGTGTTTTCTTTGGCTTCAGGTTCGCAGCACAGAATGAGTCAAACAGTATTAACTTTCAATAGGGAAGTGGTGTGGTCAACCAAAGCTGTTTGCGGCTAGATTGTGAAGATAGGTAGGGCAGGTAATGAAGAACAGCCCATAATACTGCGAGGAGGAGGAGGAGGAGGAGGCAGCCTCGCTCAGCAACACTCCAACAATTAAGTCAACAAAACTCACACCGTCTTTTTTTAGCTGGCTGAGGAATCAACACCGAGGTCTCTCACAGGCCAGCTTTGGGAAGTGGGCCACGCCGGGGCCCGGACAATTGAACACTTTGTGGGTTTATGGATTTTTTTTTTTCATTTTCTTTTTTTTTTTTTTTCTTTCTTTTAATGTTGCCAGAGTCATGGGAAATCTAGTTAGGATGGGTTCCCCTGCTTATGGCGTACCCCACGGCATGGGCCTTTATTCCTCTCTCTCCCTGGCCTGGGGTGAGTGGATCCTTTCTTCTCCCTTCTGTCCCTTGCCCTCTCCCCTCCCCAGATTGGCGCGCAGACCCCTGTGGGCCATAGCGCTCCCTCTGGAGGTGAGAAGGTGATGCTTTGAAAGCACAATTGGGAGCTTGAATAGTACTTTTAGGAGCCCATAAGGAGGGCTGGGATTTAGCTCAGTGGGTAGAGTGCTGCGCTGCAGTCTCTGAGGTCCTGGGTTCAACTCCCAGCACGGCAAAAATGGGAGGAGGACGTGGCAACCCACTCCCTAGGCAATCCCGAAACAGTCAGCCATGGAAAACCCTATGAGGCGCTATGAGTCGATACCGACTCCACGGCACTTAACAACAACTGCAGAATGATTATGAATATAGTTTCAGGGGCTGGGATTTAGCTCAGTTGGTAGAGCGCTGTGCCTCAGTCTCTGAGGTCCCAGGTTAGATTCCCAGCACCACAAAAATGGGTGAAGGATGTGGCAATCCACTCCCAAGGCAATCCTGAAACAGCCATGGAAAACCCTATGAGGGTTGCTATGAGTCAGACATGACTCCACGGCACCTAACAACAACAAGGACCTTACAAAATCCCTGCACACCCCACTCTCACCACGAGGAAACTGAGGTCAGCTGGGGCTCTGTGAGCGGCCCGGCCGCACGGGAAGGCAAAGGCAGGGCCAGAACCTCCGGCTGGGCTCTGGGGCCAGCGGCCTATCCACTTGGCCGGCTGCTCCCTTGCCCAGGGCTCAGGATTCCTTCCCGAGTTCAACGGAGCAGCTCCCAGAACCGCCCAGCCCTCAAGACTCAGATTTCAGCGGTTTCCCGTTCTTTCTCCGTGCACTGGGCGACGTATTTATTTTGAGACTGGCTGAATCACCCGAGGAACAGGACAGATTCCTCTCATCCTGCCCCCAGCCAGGATGTCAGCAAAAGAACGGGACAGAGGCTGGCCTGCCGAGCCTTGGAAGAGCCTCACCTCCAAGCAGCTGCAGCTTTTGAAACTGGCACCGAGGATCGAGGGTGTAGCATTTCACCTCCCTGAAATCGAATCTAGAAATCTCAGGCGCACACCACATATAAAAAGCCACTGGTGTGTGGCTGGGGGGGTGGGGGGGGAGTGTAGGGAGGTGGGTGGGAGAAGGACCCAGCAATCTGCACTATGATCTGTCCTGGTTTGCTACTGTTCCCATGGTGGGCTATATGAGTGTTCCAGTGAAAGAACGTGGGACAGTAAGAGTTGAAAAAGAAAAATATACTCGAAGAAAATTCAACTCTCACCCGTTTGTCAACAGCTCTCTGTTTCTCACATTTTTATAAAGGATATACAGCTGTCCGACAACAGAAACAGTAAGATATTCTGTAAGTAGCAAAAGGTAAAATTTCTAGAAGTATGGAATCATAGTGTGTGGATGATTTAAACATCTCTATTTTTTTCTTTATAGGGTTGCGGCTTAGCTCAGTTGGTAGAGTGCCGCTCTGCTCTCTGTGAGGCCCTGGGTTTGATCCCCAGCACTGCAAAAATGGGAGAAGAATGTGGCAGCCCACTCCTGAAGCAGTCAACCTTTGAAAATACTATGAATAGCAGAGAAGCACTGACATAGGGCCAGGCATGGCACAGGGTGGGGGAGTGTGATGTTCTATTGTACAGAGTCACTATGAGTTGGACTCGACTCAACAGCACCTAACAACAACAAACAACATTTTTTTCCTCTACAGATTTTTCTCATTGATCTTAAAAGACAGGATGAGCTGAAATCTGACTTCAAGAAAGCAATCATTATTTTACTTAAGATCCCTAAGATTTTTGTATAACTCATGCAAAACAATAATAGTAGTTTCTATTATTTGTCACTTAACTAACATCTCACAATAATTAACATCTATTATACTTCTATTGAGACTGGGATTTGGCTCAGCTGGTAGAGCACTGCGCTGCAGTCTCTGAGGTCCTGAGTTCAATTTCCAGCACCGCAAAAATGGGAGAAGGACCTGGCAATCCACTCCCAAGGCAATCCCGAAACAGTCAGCCATTGAAAACCCTATGAGGGTCGCTATGAATTGGATACTGACTCACCGGCACCTAACAACAACAACAACAGCAACATACTTCTATTATCTAGATGACAGACTGTTGAAACCACATTTTGATATATTCGGTCCCAATTCATACAAAACAACATTTTACAGCAGATAGGGTTCACATTATTATTGTCATCTTATAGATGATCCAGAGGAACCTTCTAGATATAGGTCACACAGCAGCATGGGTGCTTCCTGTTCAGTAAAGACATATAACTATATTTGGATAAAATCTGTAATTATTCGGAAAAAGACCACCTCTTCTCCAAAGAAGCAGGACAGTGTAGCTAACATGGTTGCCCTTCAGTGAGGAATGATTTTGTTAAAGCCGGTCCAGCACTTCTGTATTTGGAGTTACTGAGAGGTAGATCATGGTCTGCAACCACAGCCCTGTGGCATCCGATCCCGTCAGATCTCAGAAGCTAAGCAGGGCCTGGCCTGGTTAGTACTTAGATGGGAAACTGCCTGCGAACACCAGTTGCTGTAGGCTTGGGAGACGGACCCGGCAACCCACTCCCAAAAATCAATCCACCATTGAAAACCCTATGAATAGCAGAGAAGCACTGACAATAGTGTTTCCTCTATTGTATGTAGGGTCACTATGAGTCAGATACCAACTGGACGGCACCTAACAACAACAGCAACAACAAGAGGTAGATTGGAAGGAGAAGGAGACAAGAGCCTTTCTTGTATAGTACCTTGAGGGTTCAATTTACCAGGATTTTTTTCTTTTTAAAATAACTTGGCAATAGCAAATATTTGGCCCCCACCAGGGCAGATTCCATTTGTTTCCCCTGGTAAGTAAGCTTTGGGATGAGGGAAAGGGGCCTCTCTGTGCCCCTGGCATGTGCTCTAACAACAACAGGTACCATTTAATGAGCACATCAGCGCCCAGAACTGTGCTATGACCGCACATGAATGGCTCCATTCACTGCACAGGAATTCCAACGACAGGGACATCATCTTCCTGATTTTATGCCTGTGTAGTTGAGCCTAGGGAGGTCCACTGGATCATGATGCAGAGTTATGGTATCATCAGACAGTCAGCTTTGGAGCCTGGGCCCCTAACCCTGACTCCTACCTGCCTCCCAGTCTGTCTCACTTAAAGTTCATATCCCTGAAAGATAAGTATCAGGAAGCCCATTCCACAGACAGGGAAACTGAGACACATAGCTAGTAAGTAGCAGACACCAGACCTGAAGCCAGGTTAGACCGGCCCTAACCGCCTCTCTCACTTCCTGTAGCTCCCTGAAGCTGCCTAAGCCCTCCGGCTCCTTTCTGAAATGCTGGGCCACACTCCGCAGGCAATATCAGATAAGAGACAAGGCTGCCCCACTGCACATTTCTGCTTAGCTCTTTAAAATGCATGAACATAATATCATCAAACCACACAGAGGTAGGCGAAACGCAGGAGATACCAAGAACAATTATGAAAAGGACCACACATTTATACAGTACTCAAGAACTGTTTCATTTAAAATGTTTACTTTTATCTCAAATGACCAGAAGATGACATATAAGCCACGGTGAACAGAGGTAAAATCAAGCCAGCAAAGAAAATATCAAATGTTTGACATCTCAGTATAGGATAGCACACTGAAAGATTTCACTAACAGTGCGGGCTTTAGTCAATACTTGCTTTAATGGAACCTGAGTATACGTCTCACGGAAGCACCCAATTAATGTATTGCCATTAACTTAATTCATAGGGGTCTAGGGAGCTGGGAGATTAATTCTACTGTGTTACTTTAAAACAAAAAGGCAAACAGAAAAGAAGGTTGCTTTATTTATTTTTTTATCTCAGCTTTCACCTATAGAAGTAGACGGAGAATATCTTCTATCCAGTCTAGTGAGCTTTCCCAGTGATACTAAAGAACCTCCCTATAGAACCTGATGAAAATCACAATACGAAGAAGTCATTTCCCATCCAACTAAATGCCAGTGTCTCGTGGTATGTCTGATAAGACAGCTACGACACACGCTAATGGAATATATCTCATTTATCTCTTCCACAATGTCAACATTGAATACTTCCATGGCCAGAAAGCAAGCCTCCTTTCGAAAGTGTTTTCAAAGGAAAAGCACGTGGAATGTGGCCAGAGCAGGAGCGCTCAGAAATTGCAAACGAGCCCCGATGAACTTAAACATAGATCCGGGGTGAGAGGGCAGGTTGTAGTTAATACATTGTAATTCCTGTATTTTTTGGTTTTTTTTGTTTTTTTTTTTTTGTTTTTTGGTGGTACTGGCAGAAACCTAAGAGGGCCGTTGTACCAACTTCTTACTAATGCCTTTCCTAGCTACATGGCTTACAGGAAAAAAACTCAAACCTTTGGGAAAACTCAACAGGTAAGTGGCTAGGGAATGAAAAAAATTCGAAGTCCACCCATAAGTAGAGGAGCAGACATTTTATAACACACTATGATGCTGTGCCTGTCAGCCACAATCCATTGGCAAGCTATGGGTCCACCCACCCCCTGGAAGATGTAAGCACAGTGACCGGCCTGACCAAGCCAGAGGGAGGCTTGGGACATCAAGGACCCAGGCAGCAGGTGGGGCTGCCACATACAAAGGGAAGGGGCCCCAGCACTGGGCATTGGTTTGTTGTTGTTGTTGTTGCTGGTGCTGTCGAGTCGTTATCTGACTCATAGCGACCCTTATAGGGTTTTCAATGGCTGACTGTTTTGGGATTGCCTTGGGAGTGGATTGCCAGGTCCTTCTCCCATTTTTGTGGTGCTGGGAGTTGAACTCAGGACCTCAGAGACTGCAGCACAGCGCTCTACCAACTGAGTTAAATCCGCACATTGGTTTAGGGAACTCAAAAGGCAGTTGCAGGTGTTTCTAGGCCTGCAAACCTTGGCTGTGGCTCCAGACTGCAGGCACCCTTGGCTTGATCCGGTCTGCACTCTGTGTCTGGGTGCGGCGCCTGTAGTTTAAATCAACCTTGGATTGAAAGTATTTGGGAAAATAAAATTGTGCCTGTACTAAAAATGTATTGTTGCTGTTGTTAGGTGCCCTGGAGTCAGATCTGACTCACAGCAACCCTATGTACAACAGGCGAAACACTATCATCAGTGCTTCTCTGCTGTTCATAGGGTTTTCAATGGTGGATTGAGTTTTGGGAATGGGTTCCCAGGTCCTTCTCCCAAAAATGTATTGACTTTTCTTATCCTTATCCCCTAAGCAATCCAGTAAAGCAACTACTTAGATAGCTCTGGCATTGGACTAGGTGTCATAAGGGATCTAGAGACCACTGAAAGTGTCCGGGAGGATGTGAGGAGGTTCCATGCAAACACTATACCCTTTGATATAAAGGCTTGGAACAACCATGGGCTTTGGTATCCAAGGGGCGGCCAGGAATCAATCCCTTGAAGATATTGAGGGCCAAGTGTACAGAATCCTGCCCTTTTCTAGAACAGTCTAGAACTCTCTAGAAGAGACTCTTCATCAGCTCTGCCTTGCATAAGTTGAAAAGGACTTCACCATGACCTCTCCAGCTCCCACTTCCCAGGCTATGGGGCATGATTATTTCCTCAGTTTTCACAAAGTGCACCATTTGGGGACAAGTCCTTTTTACTCATTAGGAACTTATGAACAGTGCCCAGAGTGTTTCCAGGGCCCACAAATAACGCCAGAAAAGAAATTTACTGACTCCAAATACAAAACCAAAACTGAAACAAACAAACAAAAAAAATCAAAATTTATAAATGTTTAATTAAGTCTCAAAAAATGCCACATTATGGCAACTTCATGAATTTTTAACTTTAGGATTCACAGAATTTTTTTGTTATTTATAGAGTGTTCTCATTTCCAAAAGGATTCGAAGACTAAATACCAATAATAGGTGATCTCTTGCAAATATTGTGTGCCAGGCAAGGCTCTCGGTGGCCCACAGAGGCTAGGCATTTTGCCCCCCAGCCCCAAGACCTCAGTATAGCCACTGTCACTGATAGAGGCTCAGCTGGACCAGACATCCACCCAGGTATGGGCACCCCAAAGCCGGAAGTGCAAATGTGGAAATCTCATCTCCTAGTCATAATCCTGGCTGGGATTTAGCTCAGTGGGTAGAGCACTGCGCTGTAGTCTCTGAGGTCCCGAGTTCAATTCCCAGCACCGCAAAAATGGGAGAAGGGCCTGGCAATCTACTCCCAAGGCAATCCCGAAACAAACTGCCATTGAAAACCCTATAAGGGTCACTATGAGTCGGATACCGACTTGAGGGCACCTAACAACAACAATAACAATAGTCATAATCCATATGAATAGCAGAGAAATCAAGGGCTGCAGGAAGTTAAATGAGTTACTCAATCTCAAAGCAAATGACAAAGCCCCTTCAAAACTTTACAGCCAAAAACGAGACCTAACAGAGAACCCGGGTGCATGTGATATGTGTTGGCCCGATGGAATATACGACGGTCCTGTCTCAGAAGGGAGGCTGGGAGGTTGCGGCATGCAGGAAGCCCTCTTTGTGGAGAGCCCATGGCTCTACTCTGCTGACAATATTCTGTTACCCCTTTTGAGTGGGAACTAATTTAGAGATTATCTCATCCCATTGCCTAGTTTGACTGAAGAGGAAAATGAGGACTAAAGTACTTAGGATAATTGCCCAAGTTCACACCCACGGGTCTGGTGGCGCCAGTGTGAAAACCCAGGTCCCAGAGTTGAGGATCCAGAAATCTCTTTACACATTTTAAGATTAAGGAACGGAAGGCTAAATGGAGGCAGTAATTTTGTTTTCTTCTTTTCGGACGTCATATCATAAATCTACCAAGGACCGCAATTAGGTCTCCACTTTACTGGTATGGCATTCGAAAGAGTGATATGGTTTTGCAAAGATCTGGATGGAAAGAGATTGTGCAAAGCAATGGTTTAAGTTGCATTCCATATTTTTCCTCTCCTTTCTCTTGCCCAGCATTAGACTGTGAAGGTACCTTAATCATTGCTTTGGGTTCTTACAGGTACCCGGAAGGAATTGTGTTTTTCTTCCTTTCTATAGCAATACACATGCTGTCTCAAAAATCTTAGTGGCTTCTGTGCAGATTGGGGTCATTACCAAGAATTCACAGGCTCCTTTCCAGTTCATTCCAAGTTGGGTCAGGTGGGCTACTGCTGTTCCTGCAGACAGAAGAATATTCCCCTTTGCTCCCAGAATCATTTTAGACCTTCGCCTGAATTCCAGGGTCAGGGAAATCCTTATGCATATAAAATTCTTCTCGGACAACTTTCATACCGCTAAAATAATAAACAGGAAAAGAGTCTAAAACTTGCTGGAAACATTTAGGCATGGTTATTATTGATGCTTTAAAAATTGCCTTTGCTAAGTCTTTCGGTAGTCAGGGAGCTTAGCACTGTGGAAATTAAAGTACCAGGGTGAAGGTCTCCCAGAATTCCCTCCTTCGCTTGAAATGCCTGTCAAAGTGGGGAGGAGGGATACGAATACATAGAATACTGTTCTCCGTTTTGATCCTCTGTCATCCTCCTACTTTCTATCTGAATAAGGAGGAAGATCTTCTTTTCCCTTTGTGGATCAAGATTCCATTCAGAAAAAACTAATGTTCAAAGCTGCTGCCTGTAAGATCCAAGGGAAGAAGGAATCACAAGGTCCCCATTCATTACCTGGGAGACATGCTTGCAGGAATTCTCCGGCGAACAATGCACTTGTAGACTGGTAATTACGACCCTGAGATCCACACATCTAGAAACCTATCGGACATTCCAACAACCGGGTGGGAGCAAAGGGTGAGAGGTCTGTTTTCCTCCTCCTGGCAGACTGTGCTCTGAGTCCCCGGGGGCCTTCTGTGAAACCCTCTGCCACGGGATGAGCAAGATTCCAACAGCTGCCCTGGTGGTCGCTTCTGCCACCTTGTTCATCTTTCCTGTAGCCCAACATCGATGGGACAACTTCCTGCTGTGCACTGCCCTGCCTTAGGTGCCCATTGATGTCAGGGCCCCCAGAAGACCTTGGTGACGTGCAGAACCAACTGCTGGCACCTGTGACCCGCTGGCATTAGGGACTGCCTGGGGGTACTTTAGCCCGTGAGGAGGAAGACATGGCTTCCCTTCGGTAGGTACAAAAACAGGGCCTGCAAAGCTACAGGGCTCTGCTTTCTCAAAGGAAACCATATGTGAACCAGACCCGCGCTGATAAACTCTCTTAATAAAAAATACAGGAATTGTAATACGATGAAGCTCAAATGACAGTTAGTGCAGTTCTTAAAAACAGACATTGGCGTCTGTGGATTCCAATGTCTGGACTGCTTAGTCTCAATTCTGGCTTACTGGTTGGATGGCATTGGCTAAGGCTCTCAATTTCCTTTTGCTTCAACTGCTTTACCTGTGCCTCCAAAGATTTCATAAATTAATACCCTTGAAGCACTTTGACCAGTGTTGGGCAAATAACTAATGTCATGCTGTTGTTGTTGCTGGTGAGTCGGTATCCTACTCATAGAGACCCTCATGGGGTTTTCAATGGCTGACTGTTCTGGGATTGCCTTGGGAGTGGATTGTCAGGTTCTTCTCCCATTTTTGCGGTGCTGGGAATTGAACTCAGGACCTCAGAGACTGCAGCACAGAGCTCTATCAACTGAGCTAAATCCCAGCCTGCAATGTCATGTTAGCTATTATTATTACTAGGTACTCTTATTATTAAGAGAAAATCACATTTGGAAAAAGAACTATGTGAGAATCATAAATAATCTACAAACACACTCTGATAATTTTGATTTTTAAGTATTTTAGGTTCATTATAACCATAAGTGGGAGAAGGATGTGGCAATCCACTCCTGAGGCAATCCCAAAACAATCAGCCAGTGAAAACCCTATGAGTTGGACATGACTCAACGGCACCTAACAACAACAACAACAACAACATAACCATAAGTTCACAGGTACCTTGCACTATTTTTCTTCTTCATTTGAAACATACTGCCATATACAAAGATCTTACTTCATATACATACATACATATGTATAATAGGATTGCTCTCTCCTCGCAAAGTTGTAGAAGAAAATTATGTTCACGCAACCTAATCTCAACTGGGCATTTTAAAAATCACCTGAACAATGAAGGCCCTTCAGTTGACCTATTTTAACTACTACTCTTTCCAAAAAAAGATCAGGTAACAAAAAGATTACCCCCCCCGCCCCCCACAGAAAGTTCTCCAAAGTCTTAAGGACTGGGCTCCACCTTGCTATCTATTACTGAGAATCTTAAGAGCTCAAGCAGAAAACAGTGACTATGAAGCACTCCCTTCACCCAGAGGCAGACGCTGCCCCAGAGATGGCCAATGTGTGTTTCACTGCCATGTTGGAATTTCAATGAGATTTCTCCATGTTCCACATATAACGGATTCCTGCTCAGGACATGCCTGCAGCTGTAGCCCTGTGGCATCCGATCCCGTCAGATCTCGGAAGCTAAGCAGGGTCAGGCCTGGTTAGTACCTGGTTGGGAGACAGCCTGGGAACACCAGAAGCTGTAGGCTTGGGAGACGGACCTGGCAACCCACTCCCAAAAATCAATCTGCCATTGAAAACCCTATGAACAGCAGAGAAGCACTGACAATAGTGTTTCCCCTGTTGTAAGAGGGTCTCTATGAGTCGAATACTGACTCGACGGCACCTAACAACAACAACAACAGCTCAGGACATGCCACCGAGATGGCCCCATCAGTAATCGCCTCAACTACTCACACTCCTCAACACCCTGTTGGCGAAATCTTTTTCACCATCACACTGAACCAGATCGTGCATTCAAATTACGTCATGAGGTATCCACAGAGAATATGCTCTGGCATCTCAACATGACCATAGGCACCTAAGTTATAGACATATGTTGTTGTTGTTAGGTGCTGCCGAGTCGGTCTCTGACTCCTAGTGACCCTACATACAACAGGCGAACCACTATTGTCAGTGCTTCTCTGCTATTCATAGGGTTTTCAATGGTGGATTGATTTTGGGGAGTGGGTTTCCGGGTCCTTCTCCCTATAGACACATAGGCTGGAGTTTCTCATTAGATCCCCAGAAATATAAAAACTACACAAAATAGCTGGGCTCTGTGGCACACATTTTCAATCCCAGTGACTTGGGAGGCTGAGGCCGGAGGTTTGAAAGTTCGAGGCCAGAGGCAGCCTATATAACTTAGCAAGACCCTATCTCAAATTTAAAAAATAGAAAATGAGCTGGAGATACAGCTCAGTGGTAGAGCACTTGCCTAGCGTATGTGAGGCCCTGGGTTCAACTCCCTGCCCCAGTACTGGGGAAAAAAACCCATAAAAGAACACTTAAATATCATTTTTATGAAAAATGCTTTCACTATATCTTGACTCTTATAATGTTTCAATGGCTGATTGTTTTGGGATTGCCTCGGGAGTGGATTGCCACGTCCTTCTTCTGTGTTTACAGCGCTGGGAATCGAACTTGGGACCTCAGAGACTGCAGAGCAGCACTCTACCAACTGAGCCAAACCCCAGCCCGAGTGTTCGACCTACTAACTGAAAACAAACCTCTCATGGTAATTGCAAGAACAAACCTGGGCAGTGACTACCTTCTAGTGGTGCTTTTTCCCAGTAATAAATTTAATTTTTCAACAGTTAATAATTTATTTATTTACCCAAGCTATAAAAGCCTCCCCTGTCATATGGGAAATGCACATTGTGACTTACTAAGTGGCAGGACAGTTACTGTAAAAGCGCAAGTACCTATCTGAATTACAACACCTCGGATTCTCTTTGGAATACACTTCTTACTACAGCTTTGTCACTGAAAACCACAGAACAGGGGAAGGAAACACTGAGTCTTCCACTCAGCATGACCCGTAGACTGCCCGCAGCACGATTTTATTCTTAATCTTTGGCTCAACGACCTGAGTGTCTGGTTGACTGAGTGAAGCTTTCCCTCTGATATCTTGCACAAACACCTCAAGTTGAGGGTGTCATGTCTGCAATGAGGTGCATGTGCCCTTTCTAGATAGTCTTAGCCTGCAGCCATACCACTGTGGTGTCGGACCCTGTCAGATCTTGGAAGCTAAGCAGGGTAGGACCTGGTTAGTACCTGGATGGGAGACCGCCTGGGAACACCAGGTGCTGGAGGCTTGGGAGAAGGACCTGGCCTGGTAACCCCATCCCAAAAACCAATCAACCATTGAAAATCCTATGAATAGCAGAGAAGCGCTGACAAGAGTGTTTCGCCTGTTGTACGCAGGGTCACTATGAGTCAGACACCAACTTCATGGCACCTAACAAGATAGTGTCGGAGCTAGGGATCTGAGGAATCATATAAGCCAACTCCTCATTTCAAACATGAGGGTACCAAGGCCAGATGAGAGGGTTTACAGCAGATGATGTACAAGACAGCATGGTATAGATGGGCAGACAGACCAATGGACAGGTGAATGGGTGTGTAAGAGTCTAAGGTTAGACAGCAATAAGGAACACCTCGTTCTCTTTCTGGCTTCATCACCAACTATCTTCTTTTAAACTTGGGCAAACTGCTTCCTTTCTCTGAGGGGCAATTTTCCCTTATCTTTGAGGTGATTACCCTGAAGGCTATTTCAGGTCCCTTCTAGCTCTTAGAGAACATTAAAACACTATCTAGCTTCCCAATGCCCCAGCCATTTAGCCAGAATAGCTCTCATCATCATCCAGGGGTCTGGGAGGTCTCATTAATCCAGAGATTGACACCATTGGGTTGTACTCTTGGATATGCAGCCTCCTTCCTTACCACTGCCTTGGAAATTGACTGTGCACAGAGATCCACCCAAAGGAAGTTCCCACCCTGAATCAAGAAGGGAGCAGAATATCAAAAGTAGCCGTGATGGTCTATGCTTGCTTCACAGGACGAATAGAAAAGGTAGCATTACCCACGATGCCCTGGGAGTCTGCCTGCCTTTGGCTTTTTTCCGGAAGTCTCTTGTGAAATATGAGACTGTCTATCTGGAGCGATATCACTTCTCTCTATCATACCCAGCCTTATTTCCACCCATTTAATTTTTCCCTAGACCCCCCATCCCACTTGGCAGGAAAGATTGCAGTACAACTAGGTGCCTCTTTGGAGCGAATCTCTTCTGTCTGTTCAAAGCGCCCGGCTCATAACGGCTGTTTCCCTAAGCTATAAAACAGCAGGGGCCGTGTAGACTGTATATACAGGTGGCCCATCACAATCGTGGGCAGCACTTCCGCTCTGCCTGCCAAGTCTGAAAAGTCACAGCGCCCACCATGCATTTTCTGAAGCTCAGTCACCTCATCAGTTCTTTGAATGTCACAGGAAATGCTGGCGGGGAGGCGAAAACCTGTGTTTTGCATGCATGACAGCAGAGCGGAAGTAGAAGGCCTGTCAAAGAGTCCCCGGATTTAAGCTTCTTCCTCAGCCAAGCCAGAGTCTATCTAAACTGTCCAAGAGAAGGCTGTTGCTTCTGTTTTACTTAGAGATTCTGGAATGAGCCTCCCTATACGCTGGGTCTCTATCCTCCTTCCGCCTCACAGAGCCTCCCCTACCCTGCACCTTGCTGTCATGTGAGCTGGCTTCCTCTCTGGTCTGCCGTGCAGAGCCACGGCCCTTTGGTGCCTAGGTTGTGTTCAGTGCGGGGTTGCTGTTAGTATTCGGCTAGCCGGTCCTATACCGGAAACCCACAAAGCACCATGGAGCTTCCTGCGTTGGGTGATGATTGTTGGTCCTTTGTCTTTGGTCCTTTGATTATTGGTCCTTTGTCTGATTTCCACATATAAAAAGGGATCAGTCGGGGGTATCATCTAGTCCCAGGGTTCCCTCAATCTGGGCCTGGCTAGAAAGTCTCAATAGGCTTCAAGAGAAAAAGCTAGAGGGGCCCTCTGAGGTAAAACAAGGGCCGATGCAGAGGGAGCCATGGTAGCAAGGGAACCCTGAGGAAACACCAGGCCCTGGGGGCTGTCCCTGGATGGCGTAGGGGCTCCCCATGGCTCTACCCCCTCAGGGGCATCGCGAAAGCAGAGGCTGCAAGGGCAATGGTTCTAACAGGTGTGCCAGAGGCTGGAGGTGGCGCCCAGGACTGCAGGAATGGCGGCCACAAGCCACAGTGACCTCTAGATGTCCCATGAAGAGTCACACCCCAAAGGGCGACCTTAAGAGTCCCCACAGGAACCCCCAGGCTGCGAAGTGGACAGAGGCAAGGAAGCTAACGGGGATGACTAGAGTTCCTTGCGCTCGTCCTCCGCACCACGGCCACAGCATCGCCGCATTCGACCCTATGACGAAGCCCTCATGAACATCTGCACTTTGCAGAAGACGAGACGGAGGTTCAGAGTGTCTGAAAACTGCCAAAGGCTTAAAAATGCCACCTGTTTGGCCCCAGAGCCCATATTCTTAATCATGTCCTTTAGCCCCTCTGACCTCCCTATAGCTCAGCTTCGGGAGACAGCACGAAGCGCCATTTTTCAATACACCAAACCCTGAGATGAGAGAATATTCTTTTCCCGCTGGGGACCTGGGATGCTGTGGGGGTGTGTGGGTGCCGGGCCACAGCTCATCAGCCCAAAGACCTGGAGCCACAACTCAGCCTCCGTCCTGGGCCTGGGACCCAGTCCTGGGTGTGGCTCTGGAAGAGTGTTAGTTTGGTGTTTACTCAAAGATAGTCATTAAGTCACCGAGAGGACATCTTTCCTGCAGACTAAACAAGCCCACTCACTTTTTAAAAGCTTTCCTCACAAGAGCTCCTTTTGGGGGACCATCTTGCTATATTTACCGGGTTTCCCCTCCCACTCTCTTCTATCCTTCCATTCTCTATTTTAAAAACAATCCTGTAATAAGATTTTAGTTTTTGCCTGAGAAAGAAATGGATCATTTTCATCGTTTTCATCTCCAGCCATGAGAAATTCATAAAAGGATAGCACGGCTGGTAATCAGGGTCTTGTGGTCCACTCTGACCCTCAGGCAATCCTTTGCCTGGATGATTGTCCGTGCACTCTTTCTGATGCTGTTGAGCTTCACCATGTATGTGAGGGACTAACCCTTGGTCTCACACAGGCCCAAATGGTTCTAACGTACACGCTCATCAACCCAATTTACTTCTGCCCTCTAAAAGGCTGCTTCAAGAAGAGCCCGTGCACAGAGATGACCTCTGAGGAGGGACAGTGCTGGGAATGAGAACTCTCTCCTCCTACAGGGGCCTGACGTCCCTCTGGGAAGAGGCTGAACCCACGGCTCATGAGACATGCTTGGTCCCTGAGCGCACCAGCCCCGACGGGGGGGAGCCACTTACTTCGGGGTTCTCGGGGTCCATCCACCGTGATTTTGATGGCTCTGTGGTAGGTGGCGACTTGCGGCGGGTTTGTGAAGACGGTGATGGTCAGGGTGAAGCTCTTCCCTGTTGGGACACAAAACAGAACAAAAAAGAATGAGGGGACTGCCTGAGTATCTCTGGTGGGCAACTGATGGTTAATTTCCGCTCTCCAGCCCTCCGCCTGGAAAGGCAATACTGCTTCCTTCGGCACAGGTTATTGGTTTACCCAATGCTCCCTCGGGTCTGGCTTTGCTTACACTCTGGAATGCACACCTATGGTGTTTGCTAGGTGTGACACTTCACATAATTATACGGCTTTAACTTAATCACCAATAAACAACGCAGGATCAAGAACGATTAGGATTCATTTTCTTCCATATCAAGACTCCAGGGAATTGCAGAGTCAGACTGTCAGTGGAATCTACGTCCGAACCCCTCATCTTTCTCCCCGCTCATACTCCCCAAAGAGGGCAAGGCAGTTGTATCCATCTTCCCCTCTAACTCTGTACTTGAGGATTAAAAAGACAGAATGTCTAACTTTGAACATAGGCTAAATTTGAATTATTCTCTGTACTTTTAAAGTAATAATTGCTGGTGGATTTTATATTGTTTGTAAATACCAGATGTTACAGAGGCACTCATGGGATTGTCCAGGGTGAAATATACGGCCAATAAATGGACTTAAGGATATGAAACTGACAGACTGAGATTCTGTAAGTATTATTAATATGGATTGCACATGGTCTCCATATAAATATTTTACAAATACTTATGAAAGCTGAGCTCCACTTCATTGCCTGGGTTTAATAATTTAAACACATTTGTTCTGGGCTAAGTGTCCCAATAGGTTGGCTTCTGGGTTTGCATTCTGGCTAGCTGACCTTTGGCAAGTCTCTAGATCGAGACTGCTCTATGCCTCAGTGTCCTTCCTAGAAGATGGGTATAAGGGGCTTCCTTGCAACTGGGTCAATAAGTAATTCATGAAAGATGAGGAAAAGGTTGAGGTTGTAGAAGATTTTGCTTTACTTGGTTCTACAACCAACACCTGTGGAATCAGCAGTCAAGAAATCAAAAGATGTTATCCAGGCACGGTGGTGCACGCTTGTAATCCCAACGACTCAGGAGGCAGAGGTAGGAGGATCGCAAGTTCGAGACCAGAGGGAGTCTGCGTAACTTAGCGAGACCCTGTCTCAAAAAAGTAAAAAAATGGGCTGAGGGTGCTCTACTGAAAGTGTTAAAAAGTAAAGATGTCATATTGAAGACGAAGGTACACCTGACTGGTGCCATGGTATTTTTAGTAGCATCATATGGTTGTGAAAGCTGGACATTGAATAAGGGAGACAGGAGAATTGATGCTTTTGAACTATGGTGCTGGAGATGAATATTCAACATACCATGGACTGCCAAAAGAACCAACAGATTTGTCCTAGAAGAAGTGCAATTGGAGTGCTCCTTGGAAGCAAGGATGGCTAGACTGCATCTTATGTATTTTGGACATGGTGTCAGGAGAGACCAATCCCGGAGAAGGATATCATGTTTGGGAGAGTGGCAGGTCAACACAAAAAAAGGAAGACCTTCAACCAGATGGATTGATACAGTGTCTACAACAATGCGCTCAAACATAAAAAAGATCATGTGCCTGGCACAGAATTGGGGAGTGTTTTGTTCTGTTGTACATATAGTTGCTATGAGTCAGACTTGACTTGACAGCAACTACCACCACCATCACAGTTTGGAGGGAGATTAAATGAGCTAACACGAGTAACACCATTAAAACAGTATGTGGTCCATGGCAGTCAAAGGTGTGTGCACATTCATTATGTCCCTCCTCTGTTTATCAGAGTTCTATAGTTTGATCTTGACATTTGATTAGGTATGACATTAAATCCTACATCTGCACAGTAGTTCTTCAATTAGTATCATTTTTCCTCTGACATATAGCATTAAAAGAATCCCAAATAAATGAAAGGAAAAGAAAACATTCTCATCTGCTCCTCAAATCACTTTAAAACTCAACTTATTTTCCTTCCCCAAGTGCAAAGAGCAGAATATTCTCAATTGACATGCAAGTGCATGTTTTAATACAAACACGAGCCATAGAGAAATGTTCAATGTGAATATAGCCTATGGCAAGCCAGTGGTTCCTAATCTTAAAAACCCTCCAACCAAGCTGTAAATTGGTCCAAGCACTGTGGAAATCAACATGGAGGTATCTTAAAAAACTAAAAGTCGATCTACTGTATGACCCAGCTATAACAATATTGGGAATTTACCCAAAGGGAGATGTGTCATCATACCACAGAGACACCTGCATCTCCATGTGCAATGCAGCACTTTTCACAATAGCAAGGATATGGAATCAACCAAAATGCTCATCAACAGAAAAATGGATAAAAAAGCTATGGTGCATATACACATGGAATACTACTCAGCAATAAAAAAAAAGAGAGAGAGAAATAATGCCATTTGCAGCAAAATGGATGGAATTGGAGAAAATTATTTTAAGTGAACAAATACAAGCTCAGAAAGAGAAATACCATATGTGCTCACTCATATGTGGGAGCTGAATCAAAATTATAAGAAGGAAAAAATCCTATATAAAGGTCAGATCATAATAAAAGAAAAAAAGCTAAGAATGGTATTATTATAGATGGTCTAGAAAATGCATGTAATAGTTCTGACAAAGTAAAAAGAAAGTTCACTACAGAAAAAGTTTCTATTTTAAACAGAACTGGAACCCAAGGATATACAGAAAAATATTACCATAAAAAGACAAGTAAATGGAAGAGAGGTTTTTGATAGGGGGGCGGGGGAGGAAGCGTACAAGAGGGTAAGGGGGAACCTATGTGAATAATGTACAACAAAATGCATATATGGAAATGTCACAGTGAAAAGCATGTCAGAATGAATCACATTAAGGTGTACATTAAAAATTTTCAATTAAAAAAGAAGACCTCCACCAAATGATCCTAAAAGATCTAGAATTCCATCTATTAAAGTCTATCCAAACCAAACCAAACAAAACAAAACACCAAGAGAAGGTGACACAAATGAAGCCTGCTTTGCCCTGTGAGGCTTTTATAACCAGCCTCTGGGATGACCCATCTAACGGACCTGGGGAGGATGCTTGCTGGGAATGGGGAGCCATGGGTATAAGAGACCCTGTACCTGAATTCTCCTCTCTTCCCCTGAGGAATCCTGCTGGGCTCTAGGGATCTGCCATCTTTACACATCCATCAAATAGTACTAGGCGACCCTACCACAGTCTCCTAGCCTGGCATCCACCCAATCTGTGTGGTTGGGCAGAGGAGGCTCAGGCTGGGCCTCACATGGAGGGAGGCAGGCCCCAGTCCTCTGCCCCTGTCGACTACCCACCGAGCTGCTCAGACTCCAGGCTTCTAAGGACAGGTCAAGAGTAGTCACAGCCCTAGAACAGCCACCGCTGGAAAAAAAAAATTATCCAGTAGGCCTCACGGGCGGTCCAAGAACTCACGAGTGTTACACTTTTACCATCAAGATCAAATCCTAGAGCCGGCTTCTAGAACCTTCTCTCTAGGAATACCCTGGCCCACACCCTTGCTACTTCTGATTCCTCTTGCTCCCCTAACCTGGGTCTTGCCTGCTGAGTTCCCTCACAAGTCAGGACACTTCGATTTTGGGGTCTTTGTGTCCCAAGACACTTCGCCGGCCACCCAGGTGTCCTCAGTTGAGTCCTCCTGCCTTCAAAGCCCAGCCGGCCACTGGCCACTTGTTTTTCAGGTGGCCTCCCTTGAGGATGACACGTTGCTTTGTGTCTAATAGACAACCTCATAAGTTGTCCTTCACCTTCAATTAATCGGTTTGTCCATTAGATAGGGGATGTGGCCCCCACATCTCTGACAGAGAGGGACAAGAGGAAGACGCTGGGCTGGCACTTCGGGGAGGACTGAAGTGAAAAGAGAAAAGAAAAAATGTCCTGTGAAGACACCAGAGGTGGGTAGCGACACTGCCTAGTCCTGAGCAGGCTTTGGCCTATGCGCGCCTGCGCATGTGTGTGGGGGGAGGAGAGACAGGGAGGAGAGCCGGGTCCTCCAGCTGGGAGCCAGAGGGTTTGGATTCCCCTACAAATGCTTTTGCTTCACTGCTCTGCAGAATGCAAGACCTGTGAGCAGCCCACAGGCGGGGAAGCTCACTGAGGGCATCTTGCAAGCCTGCAGCCATGCCGCCACCTGCGCAGGCCTGGGCATCGGGGTGTTGTCCAGTGCTATGGAGACTTCAGAGGGCTGCAGCAAAGGACTGCCCACCGGGTGGCTCTAAGTCCAAGATCGAGGCACCCGCAGGGGCCTCACTCCCTCCAAAGCCGCCAGCAGAGTCTCCTCTCCTACCTCCTCCTGGCTTCCACCCTCACCAGCATCTTGGCCTTCAGTAGTTCACAGTCTCAGGGACCCAACCCCGCCTCCATCTTCATGTGGTGTCTTCCCTCCAGGTGGCCTTTGCCTCCAAATCTCCTCCTCTTTATCATGACACCAGTTATGGGTGTGGAGCTACCCAAATCCAACCTCACCTTCCCTGGACCACAACTGTAAAGCGGCTCCTGAGGAAGAGCGTATTCTGAGTCCAGGAGGATGTCTTTAGGAGACACTATTCAACCCAGTACAAATACAAATATAAAATGTCATACGAATTCCGGTCACGGCAGAGAAAGTGCGTTGCCCCATCTGAAACAGCCTTGCTCCCACGGGGGTCCTTGTACAACTGCCCTACTCACAATTTCCTAAATGACAGCAAAAAGCGTTTGCATTCATCATATTGGCCTTTTTAGGAGTGTGTAGAAAGTAAAACTTTGCAAATACTTTCCTCTGTACTATTTCCTTTGGTTCTTATAATGTTGTTGTTGTTAGGTGCCATCGAGTCGGTATCCAACTCATAGCGACCCTCATAGGGTTTTCAATGGCTGTTTGGGGATTACCTTGGGAGTGGATTGCCACATCTTTCTCCCATTTTTGCGGTGCTGGGAATTGACCTCGGGACCTCAGAGACTGCAGGGCAGTGCTCTACCAACTGAGCTAAATCCCAGCCCTGTTCTTATGATAATCTCAAGAAAACCAAGATGGAATCTACTGCCTTTAATCATTAGGGAGCAAAACTAAGGCTCAGAGAGGTTAAGAAGTTTTCCCAAAGTCTCACAGGTCACACATGCCCAATCCTGAGTTTTACTCCCACCATTCTTTGCATTATTGTTAGTGGTGTCCTAAATCTCCACCTTCAAGCTCCATGGCACCAGAGCCAGCAATCCAAACTCCCATTGCCCATGCTGACCCTCTGCCTGGCAAAGTAGAAACCAACCCTGTGACTCTAATGCACACAAACTCTACTCGACAGCTAACCATGACCCCGGGTGAGGGTTCAAAAGCAGTTTCTTAGTCAGCTAAATTTGGGCTTCTGGCAGTGGAAGACTGATGACGTCCCCCTGGTTAACCACAGAGCAGTCTGCTTCGGAGAGACATTGAACCAAAGGGGACATTTGCAAGATTATTGCTTGGCGTCACCATTCTTCTTATTTTACACTCATCATTTTACGTGCACGCACGAGGGGTTTCCCACCCAGCAAAAGCTACCATTTTTGCCCAATCCCCCGGTTCTCCCAGGAGGAGATAAGCTGGCGTCTCCCTCGCAGTCTTTATAGTTCTGAGAACAAGGACACCTGCTTATCATCTCAGACACAGCGGTGACTTTTTTCTCCAAGGCGGATGTGACGTTTTTCCCCTGGGTGAAAACCTGCCTCCACTTCCTTTGTACTTTTCCGAGCAGACCTGGCACCGTCCTCGACAAAGGGCTCCAGGTAGCCACCGGGCATGTCTGACCGAGGCCCCTTGCTGCGGACACATGCTCTGCCCTCTGCCCACCCGGGTCCCTGGCTGCTAAGACGCGGCCCTGCTTGGCCAGCACGGCAGACATGGGCGCTGTGCCCCGGAGCACAGGGCTTATTAGCCAGAGTCTCTCACTGGAATGACCTATGGGCCTGGTATTTTAAGTACGTGGGTGTGGATCGTGAAAGACTCTCAAGTGTTTTTCTCCGTAAGCTGTGGCCAGAACGGCAGAGTCAGGCAAGCAGGGGAGGCCAGGTCGGCTAAGGAACGAAAATTCTCCATGGGCTCCTGGGGACCTAATGCAAGGCCAAGGGTAGGGGCTGACCAGGCGGGGCTGAGGGCCATGTCTGCAGCCTGGCGGGAGTTCTTGGCCTCTGGAAACACTTGCTGGCACCGCCCTGTGTGACCAGCAGGGGCCTGGGGCAGTACATAGATGACACTGGATTTGACCCCGGGTGCTGCTGGCCACAGCAGCTGTCAGCTGCAGAGGCGCAAGCTGCAGGTCACAAACGCCCTGCTGGGGCCCATGGCAGGCACCAGGGAAAGACAGAAATACTGAGACCTTCCTGCTCCCAGCCCGAAGCCTGGGCACAGCAGCAGCTCTGTCAGCCAGAGGTTGTATTCCAGAAAAGCCACTATGGACAAGCACCAACTGCTGGACTGACCAAGAAGGAAGGGAGGTGGAAGAAGCAAGGGGGAGAGAAGGGTCCTCCTGACGCACGCTTGGAATCGAGAGACAAAATCTGGCTTATAAAATCCTGTGGAGGCAAAACCACACCACAACATGGACTCTCAGGTCGACCTACCTGTGTTAAAATCCCGGCTCCCCCCTTGCTAGCTGTGGGACCTTGCACCAGTGACTGAACCTCTCTGGAGCCCCAGCTTTGTCATCTGTACAAGGGAGGGTGATCACAGGCCTTCCACCTCAGAATCTTGTTATGTAGGTTAAATGAAATGATGAATATGGGAACAGGGCACCAAGCAGACTCTCGGTAAACACGTTGTTGTTGTTGTTGTTAGGTACCATCGAGTCGGTGTCTGACTCACAGTAAACCTACATACAACAGGCGAAACACTATTGTCAGTGCCTCTCCGTTGTTCATAGGGCTTTCATTGGCGGATTGATTTTTAGGAGTGGGTTGCCAGGTCCTTCTCCCAAGCCTACAGCACCTGGTATTCCCAGGTGGTCTCCCATCCAAGTACTAACCAGACCCGACCCTGCTTAGCTTCTGAGATCTGATGGGATCAGACACCACAGGGCTACGGCTGCAGGCCGGTAAACACTAGCGAAATGATTAAAAATGTGCCAAACGTGATTCCACAAAACTACACCTGTGAGGGGCCCCTGTGTGTGTGTGTGTGTGACCAGCAGGTGAAGGAGCTGCCACCGGGCCCAAGTTCAAGTTGAACTTGCAGATAAAGTTCACTTCTGCCTCACCAGCTGGCAGTGTCCGTAAGTCACAGCTGTGACTGGCTGATCCGAGAGAGAAACAAGCCAGGACAGCAACATGTGCCGCCGCCCTCGACGCCAGTTTGTCCATCCAAAGACCGGGGTGAAAGACGGACTGCTTTATTTAGTTAGGAAGAAGGTCACGGGGTGAGCTGGACACTTGCTGCGGTGACGCGCTGTGCTCTCTAAGGCGGGGCAGCTCTGGGGCCTGGGGGCTGGGCTTCACGGTGAACTTGAACTCCCACAGCCAACTGTGCGCTAATCAACCCGTGGCTGGGTGGCCTGGCACACGCTCCACGGCTCCCCACATCTGGGCAGTGGCTGAACCTCAGGATTGCTGCGAATGGGCACACTGCTCCCCAAAGGACCAGAGTAAGGGACAAGGACACTGAGCATGAAGACAGACTGTTCAAAATCACTTCTTGCCCAGGCGTGGACCACTGGAAAGTTCAGGTCTATGACATCCCAGTGGGGCCTCGCTGTTCCACCTGGGGTCCAGGGGTGGCCCTCTCACTTGTTTTTTTTTTTTTTTTTTTTTTTTG